>CANUEX010024695.1:0-11272 GCA_948099535.1 Jatropha multifida | reverse complement strand
AAATTTCTTGATTTAAGTACTTGTATACTATATTAAGTATATTTATTTTGAATATGACCATTTGAATTTATTGAGCATGAGAAAATGAGAAGGTTTTGGATTTTATAAGTTGTAAGTAGAAGTATTTTGAAATAAAAGGTGTTAATTATGAAAAGATTGTGTGATTGGTGGGTGGCACTTCCATAGGCCACGATCGAATCTGCTTACATTCTTTCGGTGTTAGTACGAGCCTTAATAAAATAAAAATGGAATTTTATCTCATTATAAGAAATTGAAAACATAATGATATTTATGATATTTTCTAAATTATACCGAGTTTAGTAAAAATTTATGAGATGTGGATTTCTTTATCTTTTTCCAAAATATTTGGATTTAATTAGCACATTTTCGGTGCTTGATATATTTTATGAGTTGAGTATTTTGTTTTCAAAAGTGTTGTGATTTATTGCTTGGCTATTTTCAATTATAAATATTTAGTGCCACTGAGTCTTTCACTCAGCGCGTTGATTTTTATCACACGCAGGTTGTGAACGATGGATGCTACCTGAAGATCGGAGGTGAAGCATCAGAGAGTAGTCTTTATTTTTGAGTAGGATATGTATAGAGATGTGGACTATGGCATGTATAGACTTATTATAAATAATTTTGGAGTTGTAAATATTGAGATTATATTTAATGAAATCGACGGTCAATTAAATATTAATTCTTGATTTTATGTGTTGTGAATGATTAATGATGAATATATTCTTGAAATGAATGGATTATAATATTGATGAGAGAACCTAAGTAAAATGGATGAATATTTAGAAGTGCGTGTGTCGTTCTGTATTGAATTGGAGGTTTGGGGTATGGAGAAATTATACTGGAAGTGTGCATATTTTCTTTGTGTGGCAAGTTAGTTTTTAAGGGAAGCTCTTGCAAAATTTTATTTTATTCTTAAATTTTATTTTCCGTAAGATTTTCCCTAAAACCTATATTTTATATTTTAAGTACTTGCCTCACTAAGGAAACATAACTACTTCTAATGTGTATTTTGGAGTTAATTAGTAGAATAGGTCAATGTTTCGGCACCAAATGTGGCATCCGTCGTCTGGTTCTCCTGGATTAGGCGGTGGGTGTTATAGATATAAATGAATGTGTAGCACCAAGGTCAAATAATACTCGTGCCTCAAATGAACAAATAGTAATAATACTTGTCACCATGGCATTGGATGCCTGAGCATCCCCTTGAGTCAAGTGGAAGAGTCGTGGTTGTCCACCTATAGATTGTTGTGGCCTTATGCTGAACTCTGACCTTTGCCTCTATTGAAAGGACCGCGGCCTGGCTGGCCTGTGAATCTACAGCCCGATACAGATGGTATGGTAGGAGGTCTAGACACACTGCCCATGGAAGACTGAGATGCCAATCTCTAGCATAGTGCCCAATTTGATGGCAGTTGAAGCAAGTGTTAGCATCAAAGTTACACCGTCCATTATGAACTTTACCACATCTGTGACATGCTGCCCCATTGGATCTACTGAAACCAGAACTGAATCCACTATTAACACTACCCATAGATATACTCCTTTTCTGCCCAAATTTCTTCTTATCCTTCTTCTTACCAAGATATCCCCTTTCACGGAACTGTGAACCTGATGACTGCGTGCCCATATTAAAAGATCCACTCAACTCTGATACATTAGGATTTCCAAATGAAGCTGCACTCCTACTAACTCTTCTACTTGAAATTGTCCCCTCAGAAATAAACTTAATTTCCATTTGCCTAGTAGCATCAATTACGACACTAAAATCTTGCTCCTTTTGCTGAAACAAGGAAGCATACTTCCCACTTAATCCACTAATAAATCTATAAATCTTGGTGCCTTCGTCTGGTATGGATCCCAGTGCATATCTACTCAAATCAATGAACTTAATAACATACTCATCAATAGTCATGTCACCTTGAACTAGAGATTCAAATTCTCTCATTTTAGCTCTCCTAGTACCTTCTGGAATAAATTGATTCAGGAAAAGATTAGAAAACTGCTGCCAATTTATCCTAGTGACAAAAGGCTGAATTTAGTCTCTGAACCATATCTCAGCTATCCCTTCCATCTTATGGCCAGCAAAAGTGATAGACCTTTCATCATCACAGCCCAAGTCGAGACAAAATTCCCTTATTCCGGCCAAAAATGAATGAGCATCCTCGACTCTTATGAATTTAGGTGGCTTGTACTAAGTAAATCTGTTGTAAAGATTGTCACTAACTGCTCTCGAAACAACTGGAGGCGGAGCTGGCTGATTTGGTTGTGCAACCGGATCGAGTATAGGAGGAGGTATTGGTTGCTGCTGTACCTGTGGTGCATGAGCTTGGAAGAACTGTTGCTATTGTATCAACAAGTTATTCATTCAAGTAATTGCCTATTGAAGTCCAGTCATTACGGTATTCATTTCTGGAGGAGCAGCATCTCTCTCGTTCTGATTTCCCTATACTATATCCTCTTGATTATCTAAATTTCTAGCGGGTCTACCTCGTCGATGTCTAACTTGGGCCGAATGCCCAGAAGAAGCCTCATCTGGAGCATCTCGCTCCATATTGTCAAGTGTTCTTCGCCTAGTGTTCACCATACTAAAATTCAAAGTATAAAATAAATCATAAAAAACATAACTAGTTCTATCCTACTACTATAATAAAATTCTATGCCCTAGTGTAATATTGATAATAGACTCTAAAGAAGGTTACGCTAGAATTTAAGAGGTAAGGAAAACTGTATCAAGACATGACAAGAACAACTCCACTGTTATATCTAGAAATGCAAAACTAATGCTCTGATACCAACTTTTTCACAACCCAAAGCTGTGGGCCGGACCGACACTAGGACCTAGGAAAGCTTAAGGCCCCCGAGGCCCGTAGTAAACCTAAATTATAAAATCCACACGAGTCTAGCTGTTCTCTATTAATAGTGAGCCCAATTCAAATTACCTGTATGACTCCAGTAACCACTTAACCTCGACCCAATAATTATTCTCTCAATTAATCATCATAATTCGGGCTCGATAAAAATATACACATCAATTATATCATGGCTACTGACCATACAAGCACCCAGATATATATTTAAAATCATAACTTATATAATACACCCCCATAAAATTATACCATTAAGAATATATACCACCTATAACTGCGGAGTTCGACAAAAATATCCGAAAACAGAGAATCACTTAAAGTAGCAATACAATATTTAAATAACCACATAATTAGAAACATACTTTGTAGCCTTGCGGAGAAGATTACAGAGCCTTAACTATCCTGGATAGAACTCCTACTTCCTTAAATGTTGGGTAAGGGGGGGTTAGTTTTACAACTCAGTGAATAATAATAAATAATGCATGACCAGACAGTCACACAAAATGCATCTAAATTTTCTAAAATGCTCACTCAGCCAGTCATGCATATGGCATAATATCAGCACCCACAATATATTTCACCTTCAAATAATCAACCACGTGGAAATTAGTCTGTGGCGTCACTGAATCCCCTGATGAGCCATCCTCTCACATGGCCCATCCACTCATACGTGTGCACTAGGGAGCCGATCCCCTATACCTGGCCGACCGGTCTAACCCTCACTTGACTAGCCCTCTCATTATTTCATTTATTTATTCTTTTGCATACTCTCTTTTCTTTTCCATATCACCAGGAGATCACCCTGTGGTTATCCATATAATATCAGCATATTATCAGATGCACACAGGGGCGCCAATCACCCCATACCTGGCCGACGATATCACTGACTACCCTCACAATCCCATGGTGACCCACGTCATCCTAATTCCACCCAAACAAAGCAGTTCATATCATTGCACATTTAATCAGCAATTCATCCAATTTCAAATCAACAGATAAATAATATGCATAATATAATAATATGATATTTAAATAATAACATAATAAAATTTGATATAAAAAAATATATAATGATATAATGTAGTAAAATTATAGTGATATAAAATCATGATGCCATGAATGCATATCATGCACTATTTATTATTACTCACAGTGCTTGTAGGATTTTCAAATCCTAATTCTGATTCTGACTCGGAGGAGCAGCTGACGAACTCGGACGATCTAAGGAATTAAAAATATAGAGAAGGGAATAATTCGTCAGACCCCCAACTAAAACGAAGAAAATAGAAAATCAATCTAATAATTTTTATTCTAACCTAACGGTTAGAACTAATCCAAACTCTGCACTATTCACCTATTAAATATTAATTAATTTCACTTCCTATTGTAGCCTTAAAAAATAATTTAATCTTACCACCATTAGAATTCACACAATATTAGTTCCATTCTAAATATCACCCTTCCATCAATAACTTTCCTTCTTAATTTATTTACTATCTCCATATGCTTATCAGTAGTCTAATTTATTTACCTTATTTCAACCTTAATATTCACAAAAATATCTGTCTATATTTATTCACTTAATTCCTTAATTAACCATCTATAATTCCATAATTCAATTCAAGTACACCAATAATTCAACATTTAGTCCACAACAAATATTCCTTCAATTCCACCAAAAATTCATTTCCATATCTGCAATAATTCTCGTAAACTTCTTTAATTATATTTATTTCAATAACCTAAATTACTTTAACTTAATAAAACCTTTTACCTAACTTAATATTTGCTCATCCATATTCTAATTAATCGGATAATTCTACAATCCTTTTCTAATCCAAATTAATTTAATTTCATCAACTCAATTACCACAATCTATTTTATTTTAATCAAACCTTAATAATTCAACTAATTCTCCAATTAAACTTAATTAACTAAAATCCACCAATTCAATTCTAATTAACTAAAATCTATAAATTTCAATCCTTTATTAACTTAAATCAACCTAATATAATTCATTTAACTAAAATCAAACACTGCAGTATATACATATATATATAGTATTTATTTCTAGAACTAATTTGTTCAAATCGACCATTACCCATTAACATAATTTTTATATATTTAATCCATCAGTAATATTTATAATTCTAACAATAAAACTCATCTTCAATTTAATTAAATCCTTCAATCATAGTTATGCGGCTCTTATAATTAATTGATTTTAACCATAATTAATCCATAATAATTCAACCACCAATTAATCAGATCCTCAACCAATTTAATATTCATCAAACTCATATTAAATTCCTATAATTAACTACTAACAATTCCTTGCTTAAATCAATTGCCGTATCAAACACATATTACCCAATTCAAACTTAATAAATCAATCAACAAATCAACCACAAAAATATTTAAATTAATTAAATAAATTTCTAAAAATTATTTTAATAGCCTTAGATATAAACTATAGTCCCAAAAATAATTTTTCGATGCCGATGAGGACTCAGATCATGATTGAGGTGGTCGAAAATGCGTAGATCGGGACTGAGTTCGCTAGGATCGGACTCAAAGGTTACTGGTGGCTGGATCGCAGTGGAGACGCGGGCTAAGGGTTGGATCGCTGTGGAGATGCTGCTGGAGACCGGTGGTGAGAAGCTCAGCTGCTGAAAATCAGCCACGCGGAGGCTACAGCGTGGTCGGAGTCACTGACTGTGGAGGAAGGCCGGGCAGCTAGGTTGCACGGCAGTGACCAGCGGAGCTGCTGTCGTTGTTGGAGTGGTGGTGGCGCGACAAGCAAAAGAGAGGAGGAGGAGCGGTATTAGGAATTGCCGGTGTCTTACATACAGCACAACAAAATTAAAATCGTGACATGGCAACACCCGCCATGGATCCATGTGTTTCAACAAACCTGGGTTCGAAGTCATGCTTCGCCACAGACAGACATTGCTTCTCAGGCAAACGTCCTCTACTGGTATCCACACACGATCCCACCAGACAAGCGCAAGGCTGCTAGCTCCGTGATGTTGCGGTTTAGGGTTTTTCTTTAAACAGGGAGAAGGAGGCGATTTTTGATCTCTATCACTTCTGATCGTGTCTATTTTATTTTTATATATATAACACTTATATATTAAAATAAAACCCTAATAAAAGGCCTTCATATCAGATTTTACTAATGGGCTCTTAAATCGAATTTAATGCCCAATTCGCCTAATCTGGTCCTTATAATCCCTTGGGCCTTGAACCAAATTTCAAGCCCATTAAAACCCTAATCTCGTCCATGATGATCTAGTGTGCGACCCAATAGGTCCATATTTAGTTGGCAGTGGGCCATACTCTCAATGCAGCCCACAAATCATAAGCGGTCTCTAGCCATACATTATGATTACCCAATAAATATGAAATTGTTTGTCCAATATAAAACCTAATGATACATGTCATGATTCCTTTTGTTATGTGATATCTTATTTGAACATAAGTCATGGATCACGTCATAATTATATTGTTCAAACATATAAATTTCTCGATTCGCAAGTAGACTGATAAATCAAATCAAATTGATCTCTCTATATCAATTTATTTAAGCACGACCCTGCATTTCTCAGTCCTACTCATTGAGGGGCCCAAAAGATATCTCTCTTATGAAAGAGGAACAAATCCCATTTCAATCGTGCACTATCCTCTACATGATTTACATTATGGTCAACCATAACCTTTATAGTCATACGATTAAAGATGATGTTTGATCATGTCAAAACATAATGCTCCTCATGTAGGACACTGTGACGACCTCAGGTCTAAGGATTCAATGACATAACCATATTGAGGTCATTAATGACATCGACCCATGTAATGATCTCAATGCGGGTCTATCCAGTTCATTGTCCCCACAAGTACCTATAAGCTTGAATGACATCACCATACACATTCAAACTTATACTAGTCGATATTTCACTAATGACTAGGGATATATATTATTATAAAGCAACATGCAAAAAATAATATAATAATAATAATAATAATAAAAGTAACCTCTTTATTAATTAAATGCAAATAACATAAGGTCAAAACTATTGGCCTAGGGCACAATCACTAGCACGGGTCAAACTTGCACTAGGCCTTAATCACATATGTGTCTAATCCCCATAGACCTCATATGTTGATCATGCTTGGCTTGTGTGAGAGCTTTTGTAAGTGGATCGACTATGTTGTCATTTGTAGGCACTTTGCATATCTTGACATCTCCTCTCTCAATGATTTCTCTAATGAGATGGTAACGCCTGAGTATATGTTTAGATCGCTGATGCAATCTAGGCTCTTTAGCTTGTGCAATAGCACCATTATTTTCACAGTAAAGATCTATAGGGTTAGTGATACTAGGTATCACTCCTAGCTCAGTAATGAATTTCCTGATCCAAACTGCTTCCTTAGCTGCATCTGATGCTGCTATATACTCGGCCTCCATTGTAGAATCTGCGATAGTGCTTTGTTTGGAACTTTTCCAACTTACAGCACCTCCATTCAATATGAACACATATCCTGACTGCAATCTAAAATCATCTTTATCAGTTTGGAAGCTGGCATATGTGTAACCATTTACAACCAACTCATCTTCAATCCACCATATACCAAGAATGCATCCTTAGTCCTTCTCAAGTACTTAAGGATATTCTTTACAGCTGTCCAATGACTCTCACCAGGGTCTGATTGGTATCTACTGGTCATGCTCAAGGCATACAAAACATCTAGTCATGTACAAAGCATGGCATAAATGATAGACCCAATAGCAGAAGCATAAGGAATCTTAGTCATACAGTCTCGCTCATCAGATGTCATAGGACTCTGAGTCTTGCTAAGTTGAATACCATGAGACATTGGCAAAAATCCTCTCTTGGATTCTTGCATGCTAAACCTATTCAGCACTTTGTCTATGTAAGTACTTTGACTAAGACCAATTATCCTTCTAGATCTATCTCTACAGATCTTAATTCCAAGGATATAGGCTGCCTCACCTAAGTCTTTCATTGAAAAAAAACTCCCTAACCAAGTCTTGGTCTATTGCATGATAGGGATGTCATTTCCGATGAGTAATATGTCATCGACATATAAGACTAGGAAAATCACTACACTCCCACTAACTTTCCTGTATACGCAATGCTCATCTTCATTTTTTATGAATCCAAATTCTTTAATTGCCTCATCAAAATGAAGATTCCAACTCTGAGAAGCTTGCTTCAACCCATAAATGGATCTTTGAAGCTTGCAAACCTTTTTAGAATTCTTAGAGTCAACGAAACCTTCAGGTTGTGTCATGTACACATCCTTAAGTAGGTTTCCATTAAGAAATGCTATTTTGACATCCATTTGCCATATTTCATAGTCATAATATGCAGCAATGGCAATAAGAATTCTTATTGATTTAAGCATTGTGACTGGTGAAAAGGTTTCTTCATAGTCTATACCATGAGTTTGTTTGAAACCCTTTGCTACAAGTCTAGCTTTAAAGGTATGCACAATGCCATCCATGCCAGTTTTCTTTTTGAAAACCCATTTGCACCCAATGGTCTTAATTCCCTCAAGTGGATCAATCAAGGTCCAAACTTAATTATCATGCATGGATTACATTTCAGATTTCATGGCTTCTAGCCATTTCACAGAATCTGGACTAGACATGGCCTCTTGATAGGTAGTGGGCTCATCCTGATCCATGAGCAATATACTTCATGATCATTTGTCATGAGAAATCCATATCTCTCAGGTTGATGTCGTGCTCTATCAGACCGGCGTGGAGCTTGTGCCATAGGTTCCACAACTGTTTGTGAAACTTGGGGTTCTACAACTGTTTGTGAACCTTCATGAGATTCCATCAATGGTTCCATGTTTTCTTGCGTTGTCCTTAATTCCTCAAGTTGTACCTTACTCCCACTGATTCTCTTAGAATTGAATTCCTTTTCTAGAAAAGTACCATTTCTAGCAACAAACACTTTATGTTCAGAAGGTTTGTAAAAGTAATAACCTTTGGTTTCCTTAGGATAACCCACGAAAATACATTTGTCAGATTTTGGAGCTAACTTGTCCAAGGCTAGTCGTTTGACATAAGCCTCACAACCCCAAATTTTGAGAAAAGACAAATTGGGCTTTCTCCCAGTCCACATCTCATATGGTGTCTTTTCAACTGCTTTAGATGGAACTCTATTAAGAGTGAATGCAACAGTTTCTAAAGCATAGCCCCAACAGGAAGAAGGGAGATCTACTTGACTCATCATAGATCGAACCATATCTAATAAAGTCTGATTCCTCCTTTCTGACACACCATTCCATTGTGGTGTTCTAGGTAGAGTCAATTGCGAAATAATTCCACAATTTCTTAGATGGTCATTAAATTCTTGGCTCAAATATTCATCACCTCGATCAGATCGAAGTGCCTTAATAGTTTTCCCAAGTTGATTTTGCAGTTCATTTTGAAACGTTCTAAACATTTCAAAAGATTCATGTTTACGCTTCATTAGATAGACATAGCGATATCTACTAAAATCATCAGTGAATCTAATGAAGTACTGATATCCTCCTCTAGCACTTACACTTAATGGACCACTCACATCTGTATGTATTAGGCCTAATGAGTCTGAGGCCCTTAGACCATGTCTTGTGAAATTATCCTTTATCATCTTACCCAATAAACAAGACTCACAATTTTGAAATGATTCAAAATCAAATGAATCGAAAAGTCCATCTGAATGGAGTTTCGAAATGCATTTCTCATTTATATGAGCTAGGCGACAGTGCCATAAATAGGTAGGATTCATATCATTTGGTTTAGATCTCTTAACATTCATGTTATAGATATCTATATTACTGGACTTGTCTAGATTTAAGATGTAAAGTCCACAATATGATTTAGCAATATAATAAAGCATATCATCATAATAAATGGAGCACTTCTTATTCTTAATAAGAAAAGAAAAACCTTCATCATCCAAATAAGAAACAAAAATAAGATTCCTACTTAAAGTAGGAACATAATAGCAATTGTTCAAAACTAACAAAAGCCCATTGGGCAAAGTCAATTCATAAGTCCCTATAGCTAGAGCAAAAACCCATGCTCCATTGCCTACTCGTAGGTCCACTTCACCCTTTTTCAGTTGCCTACTCCTTTTAAGCCCCTGCACATTTGTAAAAATGTGAGATCCAGATCTAGTATCTAATACCCAGGAGTTAGAAGTAGATAAATGAATTTCTATAACATAAATACCTGAAGGTGTAGTTTGACTACTCTTCATCTTCTTCACTTCCTCCAAATGGAGCCTGTAGTTCCTTTTCCAATGACCAGGTTCATTACAGTGGAAGCAAACTCCCTCCTTTGGAGGTTTTTCCTTAGGCTTGGCATGCACCTTTGGCTTGTAGACAACTTTTACCTTCGGCTTGTGGACAACTTTTGCCTTAGCCTTGCCCTTTTTCTTCATCCCATTCCCCTTATTGACCATAAGTATATGACTGGGCTTTTTCTTAATACTTTGCTCAACAATTTTAAGCATCGAATGCAGCTCAGCAATTGATTTCTCCACGTTATTCATATTATAGTTCATGACAAATTGGTCATAACTATCAGGCAATGAATTAAGGATGATATCCGTGGCCAGTTCTAAACTGAGGGGATATCCAAGCCTTTCAAGGTGATCAATGTAGCCGTTCATTCTTAAAACATAAGAGCTAATTGAAGCACCTTCAGCCATCTTACGAGCATGTAAGGCTCTAGTGGTCTCATACCTATCTTGCCTAGCTTGCTGTTGGAAGGTCTCTTTCAAATGCTCACTCATCTGATAAGCCTCCATATGTTTCAGTGGCTTCTGAAACTTTGGGCACATTATAGCTAGCATAAGACATCCAACATCAATAAAGTCATCTGAATGCTTCTTGTATCTATCTTTTATAGTCCTAGAAGCATCAGCAGGTGGTGCCTCAGGGAGAGGCTCATCAAGCACATACATCTTTCGTTCTTGCTTGAGAACTATTCTTAAGTTTCTGAACCAATCAAGGAAGTTGGTGCCATCATCTTTCAGTTTGTCCTTCTCAAGGACAAATCGCAGTGATAATGTAGAAGTGTTATTTGTTGCCATTGATCTACAAAATTATGCAAAGTCAAATTTTAGTAATTATTTACATTTTAGAGGTATCTTTAATGGAGAAACTCCCACTAAATTCAACATCCCTCAAATACAACGATTGTAATTTATTTAGTGGGCTAAGATCCATATTTCACTTAATTCTAAGTCAGCTTTGGCTTGACGCTTAAAACCAAGTTATTTAGGTAGAGAACACTTCTCAATTGCATCCAATGCAACTCTTAGATTTCATATGGAATTTCGACATCAAATGCC
>CANUEX010024691.1:0-39264 GCA_948099535.1 Jatropha multifida | reverse complement strand
ACCTATGCCTTTTCCTCAAAGGCTAAAGCAGTCTAAAGAAGATAAGAATTTCTTCAAATTTCTTGATATTTTTAAAAAACTTCATATTAACATTCCTTTTTTAGAAGCTATTATGCAAATGCCTAATTATGCGAAGTTTTTAAAAGAAATTCTTGCAAAAAAAGAGAAAGATTGATTATCAGAAAACGGTAATGCTGACGGAAGAATGTAGCGCAACCATTCAAAATAAATTGCCTCCAAAGTTAAAAGACTCTAGGAGTTTCTCTATACCTTGCACTATTGGTAAATTTGATTTTGATAAAACTTTAGCTGATTTGGGTACAAGTATAAATCTTATGTCTTACAAAGTGTTCATGGAGTTAGAATTAGGGCAGCTCAAGCCTACAAGAATGTCTCTATAATTGGCGGACCATTCAGTTAAATATCCAAGAGGAATTGTAAAAGACATGCTCATCAAAGTAGGTAAGTTTATCTTTCCCATTGATTTTGTTATACTTGACATTAATGAAAATAGAGAAAATTCCCTCATTCTTGAGCGACCATTCCTTGCTACCTCGAAGGCGTTAATTGATGTCCATGAGGGTAAACTGACTTTGTGGGTAGGGAAAGAAGAGGTAACCTTTGGTGTTCTTAAATCTTGCAACCATCTTATGAATCATAATGAATGTTTAAGAATCAATGATATTGATGAATGTGTGGAAAATACTTTGCATGATGCTACTTTTGAAGATACATTTGAGCAAAATAAAAAGCAATCTATTGCATTCATTGATATTCATTATTCCAAAACTAAAAAGTAAAGTGCACCTCCTAAATTTGAATTGAAACAACTTCCATTCCATTTGAAATATGCATATTTAGGTAAGAAAAATTCTTTTCCGATTGTGATTTCATCTCTCTTATCTAATGAATAAGAAACAAAGTTGTTGCAGGATTTGAAAAAGCACATGGACACTTTAGGTTGACCAAATTTCAAGTTAAAAGAACCTAGAGCAACTGATGTTTTCCTAAGACTATGATGAGGAAATTTTCAAGCCACTCAAAGCCTCCATGAAGTTCGCCATTCAAAGTCGAGCTTAACGACATTAAATAAAAGCGCTTGTGGGAGACAACCTATATTTTATTTTAATTTTGAATAAATTCTTCTTCTTAGTATAGTTTTAGTAGCATTGATTTGTTTTGTTCGAGTAATTTTATGATCTAATTCAATTACCCAAGCTTAAAAATATTAATTTCTGCATTTTTAGGTACTTAAGGACTGAAGTCAGGGAGATCCATGGGCTGGCTGTGTAAAACGCCACGCCCATGGCTTAAAAACACTAAAAAAGTTGGAGAGGCAGTGGACTCCATACCCGTGGCATGAACAAGCCGTGCCCATGGCGTAGGAGCGACGTTTGATAGGCCACAACACAAAAATTCCATGACATTCAGAACATTCCACGGGCAGGGCGTGGCACATGCCATGCCCGTGGATTGCCCAGCAGGTAAAAAAAAATTTTTTTTTTGCAGATCAGTCCACAGCCATGCCCTGCCTGTGGCCTGACCAGTTAAAAAAAAAATTTATTTTATATTTTTTTTTATAATTTTTACACTTTGTGTTGACGCATGAATTCAAGTTTGGGGACTCATTTAATTTTTCACATTGAGGACAATGTGCTAGATTAAGTTGGAGAAGAGAAATTTTCGTTAAAATTTTTGCTCTTTTATTAGTTTAATGTAGTTGAAATTATTATAAGCAAGATTAAAAATTATCATAATTTAATAACTTGATTGTAAATTTAGTTGTTTTCTATTACGGTATGTTTTAGTTTAAATTTGAACTATTTAACTTAATAATATTCCTTAGTGTAAATATTTATTTTTAAGATGTAAGGATTTTCAATTTAATAAAACTACATTTTTTATTTAACTATATAAATAAATGAATCATAATTAAAATATTAGGTTTATTTAGTCTAAAATTTATTATAATAAATTTTAGACATAAATCAATTAAGTTAATACTTAATCATTCAGGTAAAATTGTAACTAAATATAAATTACAATTTTATCCTTAATGTCCTAAACTTATTTGTAATCAAGTCGTACTTGATTTAATCTCTCGCTTTCACTTTTTCATATCCACTCTTATATGTGTTCCCTATTAGGTTCTAAATATGTTGGTAATAAATGTAAATTAAAATAATTAATTAATATTTAAAGGTCAAGTACATTGTTAATAACATGTCGTGATTATCTAAATATTTAAAAAGTCAAAGTGGTTTGACTTAACCTTTTAATGCATGATTTATCAGTGTAATTAATATCCTTCATCAATAATGTTCTAATTTAGTAATTAGGGATGTAGTGTGTCTGCTTTACCAAATCATGTTAATTTTCTTAATCTTAGTCATTGACCATTTGAATGAAATTTTAAATCTGATTTGCTGATTTCATTAAATCTTACACTAAGATTTCTTAATCAATACTAATACAGAATAGTTAGAACATTTTTTCTAATTTACCTAGAGTAATAAATCATCTTTTAATTAAATAAGTATCTATATACTATTCCTATTATGTCCAATTAATTATTGTTTATTATTCATAAATGAATGATATCAACAAATAATTAAAACATAATCATATTCATACAAGATAGCTTAATAATTTCAAGTCAAAGGATCACTTGAATTTTCTATAGATACAGATAACTCTCTAAATGTTATTCTCATGCAGGTCAATTTAATAGACTTGTTTAAACAACAAGCACCTATAAATTAGTTTTAAATATCACATATATTTTAACTTATGAGAATAACTTCTTACATTCACAAAGAAAAGAATATAATATGTATCAGTCTCAACAGCTCTAATCATCGTCTAATAATAAAGAGACCATTGACCAGAAATATTTAGAGATTTATTTCTTTAATGCAAAAATAAAACTCATAATTATAACCATTTTATAATTCATTTTACTATGCAATATTATCTCATAGACTTTATCATTTACTAAAATTCAACTGGATTTTTATATATAATAATTTTTAAATATATTTTTTAAGTAATTAAAATATATAATTTTCAAATATGAAATAACTTTTACAATATATATATATATATATATGATACATCCTTTTAACTTATAGTAGCTCAAAACATATAAATATAAGTTCAATTTAATAAAAAACTTTAATTAATTATAATAATAAACAAAATAAATATTAAATTTAATTTTGAAAATATCATAATAAAATAAAATAATAATACAAATTAAAAACAAATGTTATATGCAGGTTTAATATATTCTGTCAATGGAATTCAAACAAGGTATTATAGTAAGAAAACCACTTAATGAAGCAAAGGAATAATACTTAAAAAAAAAAGGAAAGGAATAAGCCAATAATAACTCATCTCCTTTAATGCAAATTCATCAAAATTAAAGAGGAAAGCCGAGAAGAGAGAAATATCAAATTTGAAACACAAGTAAAAAATTTGGTCACCGATTAGGGTCTGACCACTGACCGTTGGGTGCCACTGTTGGCACCCGGTGAGGGCTCTCAGTGAACCGCTTCACGCAAAGGTGGTCCGCCACCTTCTGATGAGAGATGAGTCCGCATGCTCCATCTTTCTCTCTCCCTTGATTTTCTTTCTTTTTTCTTTCTTACTGATTTGAGTTGAATCGTGGCAATTATTCGAATCGATTCGCCTGTTTTTATCAAGTTCGCATTACTTATCGATGATTTTTCAATCTATATATTTGGCTATTCAAATCGGACCGGATCACTGTCCGATTTTCGCTTAAATCGATCGGTCTTGTCTAATTTTTAAACCATGGTAATGATTATTTCTTTTGGCAATATAAAAGTGTCAATAACACTTTTATTAATTAATGATGTGAAAGAAAAAGAAGAAGAAAAGTTACAATACACATGGTTTATATTTTATAAATTAGTAATGAGTGTGAATGAACTCAATGACCATGTGTTAGGTACATCATCACATTACTTTTTGTTTCTTAACATTATTTTCATATTAACGTGCAAAAAATGTCCAATTGGCAAATTTTTTATGTATCCTTCTGATCGACAAAGTTGTCTTGCAATTTGCACTTTCTTTAAAAAGTACTTGTAAGAACATTAATTCTGGTCCATTCTCAAATCCCAATATTCCTCTCCATGTGATTCCTGTGATTCTCTTAAAATATTATTACATAAGTAATAAATAAATAAAGCAAAAGGTGTTATTATGAGATATTTTTACATATGGTTAGGTGTTTAAATTTTTTTAATTTTTTCAATTTCGACATCTGGAAAAAAAATTATATTTTTAATTTTAAATCCCACTCAAAATTAAATTATAGAAACAAATTTCAAACAGTTATCTTTCTAACAAAAATTATCTACTCACTTTTTGAAAATCAATTAAAAATTATCATTCGCTAACCAAAAACCATAATCAATTCCCACAATTTATTACCTTTGATATAAATAGTACTACACTCTTGACCATCAAATATCAATTGTTTGTTGAACTTTGTGAATTGCGTGAAAGTAAAATACTCTAAATTCGGGAGTCCAAAAGTTTTATAAAACGTTCCAAATAATTTATCAAAGTTTATCAAATATAATTTAAAAGTTTTCTTCAATTAATAAAGCATTTTGTGTCTAATTAAAAGTTCCAAAAAAAAAAACTTTCTCAACCTTTGAACCTATTGTAAACACTGTGTTACAAAACAGTATAATTAATAAAAACAGAATTTAAACTAATCAAAATGCTAAAACTCGCTTAAAAGTTACCGCTGAACAGGGTTTTTATAGATTTCTTCCTTATTTTATTGATTAATTATATAAAAAATTATTGATATTCAAAATATATATATATATATTGAATTTTAAAGCATGGTGTAATTATAAACAAATGTTTAAATTGAGATATGGTCATTTAAATATTTAAAGTAAGAGACAATTAACAATGGTCTATTTGGTTTATACGTCTGTGCTAACTGGTAGCTGACAGTAACTATTATATAATTGATAGGTGGTGACCGGTAGCTTTTAGATGATGAATAGTGGTTGTTTGTCAAAAATTATGGATAAGAGTATGGTTTGCAAACCAAATCAGAAGTTAGGGTCTATAGATTTTTTAATCCAAATCAAATCTTTAATTAGTAGGAGAAGGGGATTTGGAGCCACCCTACCCAGTAAAACGATCCATAAATTTATTTTTAAAGAATTTTCATTTAGATATGTAACTATAAATTTCAATTGATGGAATTTAATGAAAGGAAAAATTATAAATGTGTTGCCACATTATGCCAATAATATCTACTCTGCTCTCACATTTTTTAAAATATACTATTTTGTCCATATATTTTGATTCCGTTCAATTATTTTAACATTCCGTTGATATTTTCGATTTTTGCTGTTAAATCTAAAATAAAAGACTAAATACCCTCTGTATTTTTTCTTTTTCTTCTTTGTTCTCTCTCATTCTCTATCTCTCTCTTAGTATCCAAATCCATAAATTTTCTTAAATAATCCCCATAAATTTTAACCTATTATTCTCTGCTACTCATGAGGAAGGTCGGAGGAAGCTCTTGGTTGGCAGTTGTTAAAAGGGCATTCAGGTCCCCTACAAAGGATAATAACAAGAAAACCAATAGAAGGAGAGAAGACCATGATCAAGAAGATGAGGAAAAGGTTCAACTTTTTTATTTTAATATTTTTATTTCAAATTTGATTTCTTCTCTAAAATTTGTTTCTGGTTCTATCCAGAAAAGAGGAAAAAGAGGATGGATTTGAAAATCAGATTTGATTTCACACCCACCTTAAAAACCAAACAATTGAATTTCAGGAGCAAGGGTGAGATTTGCAGCTAAAACCCACTTTGATTTTTTGCAAGTGAGATTATTTGTCTTAATTTTGTTTAATCATGGAAATGTTTCAGTTGGTTGGTTCAAAAGACATGTATGATAGAAAATACAAATTTAACAGGGAGATAAGGCTATTTGTGTCTTTTTAGAAGCCTTTTAACGGAAAATATCAAAAAAATTGACGAAGTATTAGTATAGTTGAACGGAATCAAAATATAAGGACAAAGTAATGTATTTTAAAAAATATGGGGACAGAGTAGATATTATTGGCATAATGTGAGGACACGTTTATAATTTTCCCTTAATGAAAAATAATTTTCTATGTTAAGAATCTAACTCGAAAACCACATGTGGATGATATAATCCAACTGAAAAACATACAAATCAAGTAAAAATCAGACTAAATCGCTGGGTTAGACCAAACTGATATGTATCGAACCGGATCAGATCTAGAAACCCTAGATTTTTTTCTTTCTCCTCTTCCTCTGCTCCTTGCAACCTCCACCTTCGATCAACGCTTGAGACCATCGAGTGCGACGTCGCTCTCTCTCTCTCTCTCTATCTCCTTCTCCGATGAACGCAGTAGGCGAGTGAGCTACGATCTCCCTGGGCGATTGATGCAGCAGCGTCTATGCTCGTTTTCGGTGACCTTGACACAACCGACCGCGTCTACTCTAGTGTTTCCTTCATCAGCGATGCGACACCTCCTTTGCCGTTCATTTTCAGCGTACGCAGCAAACGTAGCAAGCTTCAGATGCGACTTGCAATCGGGACAGTCCCGTTACTTGCTATCTTTGTTCATTTTTGGTCAGTACTGAGTTTTGGTATTGGACTATCACTATTATTTTTCAGAAATTAATTGATTTTCAGCATTTTGTGGTTGGTGAATTTAATTCGATTTTGGGTATTGTTCAAAATATTTTACAAGAATTAATTTGATTATAAGACTCTAATAAATTAAAATAAATTTTAACTACTATAATGTAAATTAATTGGGAATTTGATACATATGAAATTATAGTGTACAATTTAGATTAATTGTGCAAGGCATATAAATTTAAATATTTGGTATTATACAAATTGTATTGAAGACAAAAAGTAATTCAAATAAAAGGATCGCTTATATTTTGTCTGTTTAAAAACTAAGTTAATTATGTGATAGAATGACAGATGAAAAATTATTATAAAGTGTCTGATAGATGGGCTGTGTATTGTAATGTATTAGAATTTAGACAGACTAATTTATAAAGGAGACACTGCTAAATTTTCGACAAAAAAGGAAAGATTTATTCTAGAACTAAAATTTATTATATCAAATAACAAATTGTGATATTAAATAAATAAATCGATTAATAATGAAACAAATTAGCTAATTAGGTACAAATTTATTTATATTATACTGTATTGATTTTAACAAAGTATTTGAAAATAAAATTTTAAGTGATATTTTAAGAATAAGCATTAAAGATTTTTATTGGAAAACTTTAATCTATTTTTTTAGTAAAATAAATAAGTATGTGTAAGTATATACATTTGATTTTAGAAATTTAGATAAATACTTATTTTGAATGGAATCTAAAATGTAATTGCTAAATTGGTTTAAAAAGTAAAATATGATTTCTAAGTGAAAAATTAAGTTTAATTAAATGATTTTAATAAGTAAGCTAAGTAATTGTTTTAATGGAATTTAAAAAGAAACTAGCAAATTCATTTGAAAATAAATGTAATTTCTTAAATAAAATTAAATTTAATCAAATGGTTTATAAAGCATAATTTCTTAAAAGAAGTAAAATGACTAAATGATTTTAATAAATATATTTAAATAAACTTAATGATTCCTTTTAGTTATTAAAGTAAATAAATAGATATAAATATGTTTGCTTAAGGAAATATAGATTTTAAAGTGATAAATAAATTTATAAAAGATATAATTAATTTTTTGTTAAAAATATAGATTTATAACATTTGATGAAAATAGAATGTATATGTAAACTAAAATAGAAATTTTAAATATTAACAAAAGACTGGAAGTGCTATGTAAATTTGATATTAGGCTAAAGATTTTTAAGAATCGGTTGTGAAAACCTTATTTATCATAAGAAATCAATTTCTTACTTTTAAGTGAATAATAATATATAGTACTTTATTTAATTCATGTTTGCATAAAATTATTTTAAATTTTGTGTCTGTTATTTCTAAATTCTTGTATACACAACATTGTGGATGAATAGATGTGCATTAATAAATTTTGTGGATAATTGTTTTGTGCATAATGATATATGATTGCAATGTGAAAGTTGAAACGAAGTGAATTATCGAATTGAGAGCACGAAAATGTGGGATGTAAGCAGTGGGAGTGGTGCCCCCTTATGTACTCCATAATAAAATGTTTATCACGAAAAAATATTATATTTGAATATGTTTTGTCTGAACTGGAGTGGGTATACAAGTTACAAAACCATGAAATTATATTGTTAATATTGAAGCATACTTGCGGATAAATATGGTCCTATTTGTTGGATTTTAATACGTGGAGAGAGAATAGCAAAATAAAATAAATCCCCAATTAAATATTGGACTTAATTGGAAATACTTATTTTATTAAGTATTAAACTAAAGCTTTTACAAAACTCTTACACCTCACCACACACTCATAAACTTGAATTGAAGGATCTATAGAACGCTACACTACTTGGCTATTTATAGCCAATCTATAAGGAAGAAAACAAAATTTTTTGTCAAATGGTTGGTATAAGTGGTGACAACCATTTGAAAAATAATTTTATCACGTTTAACTTTCTTTCTCTTTGTTTTTTTTGTTTTGTCAATTTGTGGGGCCCAGCGGGACCTCCACATTTGACTATTCCTTTTTAATTTGTGTTGATTTTAACACTGCCCCTGAACACAAATTATATTTTCTTTTGAGACCATAGCAAGCAGCTTTTGAAACTCTTCCATTTTTGCACTGGGTAACCCTTTAGTGAAAATATCAGCCAACTGATCTTCTGTCTTCACCTTCATTATCTTAATCTCATTTTTAACTGCTTTCTCTCTTATGAAATGATACTACACCTCCACATGTTTGGTTCTTGCATGAAATACTGGATTCTCAACTAAGCTGATTGTTGACAAATTATCACAATGCAATGGTATTGGATAATTAATTTCTTGATGCAAATCCTTAAGCAATTTACCAACCAAGTGCTTTCCTGTGCTGTCATTGTCGCTGCTCGATACTCTGCTTCTGTAGTTGAGAGTGACACTGTTGGTTATCTTTTACTACACCAAGTAATTGCTCCAGAACCCAGACTGAATACGCAACCTGTTGTTGATCTTCTTGTGTCATAATCATCGGCATAATCAGCATCACAATAGCCTTCTAATTTGCAATCAACTTTGCTCTTGTAAAGTATCCCGAAGTCAAGTATTCCTTTAATATATCTCAAAATTCTTCGAACTGCTTCCAAGTGAGGCTTTTTCGGATTCTGCATGAACCGGCTTGCTACTCCAACTGCGAATGCAATATCTGGTCTTATTAGTGTCAAATAGATTAAACTTCCAACTATCTATCTGTACATTTTTGAATCCTCCAATTCTTTGCCTTTCGAAATACTTAGTTTGGTGTTGATCTCAATTGGAAGAGCAAGAGGTTTACAATTGAGCATTCCATACTTTTGGAGTAAATCTTTTACATACTTTTGCTGGCATAGGAACAATCCCTCTTTTGTGCGTTCTACTTCTAATCTGAGAAAGTGATTCAATTCTCCAAGTTCTTTCATTTGAAAGCGAATTAACAAATTCTCCTTTGTTTGTTGGATCTTAGTCTCATCATCTCCAGTAATAATGAGATCATCTACATAAACCAAGATGATTGCTAGCTTCCCTTCTCAAGCTTTGACAAATAAACTGAAATCAAATGGCATAACTGTATAACCACTGTGAACAAGAAACTCAACAATTTTTCCATACCAAGCTCTTGGAGCTTGTTTGAGTCCATACAGTGCCTTCTTCAACTTGCAAATATATTGAGGACAAAGCTTATTTTCAAAACCTTGTGGTTGCTCTATGTAAACTTCATGATCCAACTCTCCATTTAGAAAAGCATTTTTCACATCCATCTGCCACAGATTCCATGACTTGCAAGCTGTAAGTGCTAGTAAAACACAAACAGTTGCAATCTTGGCTACTGGACTAAACGTCTCATCATGGTCTAGTCCATATTGTTGTGAAAATCCTCGAGCAACAAATCGAGCTTTGTACCTCTCGATTGATCCATCTAGCTGGGTCATGATCTTGTAAACCCGTTTGCATGATATGGGTTTTACATCTTTTGGCTTTGGAACTAAATCCCATGTCTAATTTTCTTTCAAAGCTTTAACTTTTTCCATCATCGCTTGTACCCATTTCGCTTTCCGAGATGTCTCTTGATAAGATTCCGGTTCCTTTTCAATTTCCATTAATGCAACATTAGCATACTTTGGATTTGGCGTCCTCTGTCTAATTGATCTTCTTAGCTGTGATGATGATGGCTGTAATGTTAATAACTCTATCATTGGTTGATCTTCTGACATACTTATTGATTGTTCCTCCTTTTCTATTTCTTGGTAAACACCTGTTTGCCATGGCTTTTCTTATGGTATTGATTGTGAAACAACTTCATTACTTTGTTGCAATTCTTCTGGTGGTTCTTCAAATTTTTCTTGTAGTCTTTCCTTTACCTCCTTCAATTGAGGTAATGCCACATACTCTGGGTTCCACCAGGATGACGTCTCATCAAATACAACATTGCGTGAGACATAACATCTGCCATTATTAGGATCACAACATCTCCATCCTTTTCTAGTTTCATCATATCCCATAAAGATGCATCCGATCGCTTTTTTATCAAATTTACTTCGAAGATGATCAGGCACAAACACATAGCAAACACACCTAAACACTTTGAAGTGACTTATAGTGGGTCTCATTTTTCTCAATTTCTCAAATGGAGACACAAATTCTAACTTTGGTTGTGGAAGCTTATTGATCATATGAGTTGTTGTTCTCATGCATTCTGCCCAAAATCGGCCAGGGACATTTTTATCATGCAACACGCTTCGACAAACTTCTACAAGGAGCTTATTTTTTCTTTCAGCAATTCTATTCTGCTGTGGTGTGCCTGGACAAGTCAATTGCCGCCGAATCTTGCATTGATGAAGATAAGTAGAGAACTCATCAGAGATGTATTCACCACCATTGTCTATACGAAGACATTGGATTTTCTTCCCAACTTCACTTTCTACCATCAGCTTGAATTCTTTGAACTTTACTAGAGTTTCAGATTTTTCTTTCATAAAATAAACCCAAATGTATCTGGAATAATCATAAATAAATATAACCATATAATGCATACCATTTATTGATGATTGTTTTACTTTTCCAAACATGTCTGAATGTATCAACTCTAGTGGTTCTTTGGCTTTAAAAGATGAATCTTCATATGGTAGTTGATGCGCCTTCCCGCACTGGCATCTTACACATACTGTTTCAGTGCGAACCTCAAGATTCGATAGTCCTCTAAGTGAAGAGTTGTTCATCATTAACTTCAGCTTATGATAGTTGACATGTCCAAGTCGTGCGTGCCACAAAGCCACAGTCTCGCTGCTTCATGTTTTGTCAACATAGGCCTCCTCAGCTAACATCACATACATGGAATCTACTTTTACTCCTTCCATTTCAAGTGTATCAATAATTTTAACTTATTGACACACCTTGACATCATTTGGGCCAAAAATAATAAATTTGCCAGAGTCTGTCAATTGTGAGACTGACAAAAGATTTTTCTTCATTCCTGAAACCCTATAGACATCATCTAGCTGCACTTGCTTTTTATTATGATAGGAATCAATAACCATATTATCAATATGGGTAATTGGTAATTTTGCATTATTTGTAGTTGTCACAACTCACTTGCCTTTATATTCTGAAGAATTGTGAAGCTTGCCTTTATCTCCTGTCATATGACTGGAACACCCAGAATCAAAAATCCAGTCTTTCTAATAATTAACTCTATGAGAATAAATAGCACTAGAAGCTTGCTCTTCTTCCTTCACTAATGCCATGAGACTAGGTACTTCAATCACTTCTAAACTGGACTCATATTGCATTATTGTCGTACTTGCAAAAAATGCCTCAAGATCCCATTCTGGTTCTTTTTGCTGACTTGTACTTGCAATTGCTGCATTACCTTCTGCAGTCTTTTTATTATGCCAACAATCTCTAGCATAATTTCCCTTTTTGCCACATACGAAACACTCGCCATTTTGAAGTCTAATGGGTTTAGACTGTCGATTATTCTGGAATTGCCTCTGTTAAGCACCTCCAGTTTGGAAATTTCCTCGTGTGTGGGATTGTCTCTGTTGAGCTCCCCCTGATTGAAAATTTTCTTTTGCTTCCCTTTCTGCCTAGCCACGGACTTGATTCCTCCTTCTGTTGGTGAAGAGTGTCACCTTTTTTGTATTTGATGAAACTCCAGCCATTTGCTTTGCTAAAGTTTCTTGACTTGCCAATAGATTCTCCAACTCTTCAATTGAAGGTTGTGTGGGCCAACCTTGTACTGCAGCAATAAATCCTCTACATTGAGGTCGTAAACCATGGATAATTATTCGCCTCATTCTGTCATTGTTGACTCTGGATACCTCATCCAGTTTTGCAATTTCTCTACAAAGAAACTTCACTTTTGTGAAGTATTGACTAATTGTCATATCACGTTGTGCGATAGACATTAGCTCACTTTCTAAGACTTGTAGTCTTGTATCATTTTTCTTTGCAAAATGAGAGGCAAGTGCGTCCCAAGCCTTTTTTGGTTTGTCAGCTTCTCTAATGTACTCCATCATTTCATCTTCAATTGTTGTCTTTATGGCAAACATGGCTTTTCCTACTTTAATCTTCCATTTCTTTAGAAGATTATTATCATCTTGTGGTGGTGGTGTGGTCTCCGTCCCAGCAACAACCTCCCAGAGGTCTTGACCTTGCAAATATGACTCCATGCAAGTCTTCCATATATTATAATTATTATTATTGAGCTTTTTGATGCTCCCAGCATTACTTGATTCTGCCATCGTGTCTTGGTATTAACAACCTCGCAATTTACCAAAAAAAGTGTGGTTCCAAACCAACAAACTTTATAGTTCCAAACTATGCACGAACAAAATCTTGATAGCAACCCAATCCAAAAAAAATCTTTTATTGTAGCCGTATACTTAAATAGTAATAGTATACATGAACAGTAATAGTAACAGTATATGTGAATAGTAACAGTGAACAGTACTTGGCTTAATAGTGACAGGTTATGCAACAGTAACTATTCACCGTAAACTTTGAGTTACTATCTTACTATTCATCACTTTATTGTTTCTGCAACTGCTTTCCGAGCGGACTGCGCCAAAAGATTCGTTGTAATTTTCTCTTCGTCGTAATATATTTATTTTCAAAATATATTCACGGATCCGGTACCGCTCTCTGACTGGCTGGACTTTAAATCAAGAAAAAATTCCTTTTTGATGTGGAAGGTTAGTCTAAACTGCAACCACAGAGCATACTAAAAAATTCCTTGATTTATTACTTGATTTGGCAGAAGCCTTGGCTTTGATACCACTTGTTAGATTTTAATACAGGGAGAGAGAATAGCAAAATAAAATAAATACCCAATTAAATGTTGGACTTAATTAGAAATACTTATTTTATTAAGTATTAAGTATTAAACTAAAGCTTTTACAAAACTCTCTCACCTCACCACACACTCACAAACTTGAATTGAAGGATTGTAGAATGCTACACTACTTGGCTATTTATAGCCAATCTATAAGGAAGAAAACAAATTTTTTTGTCAAATGGTTGGTATAGGTGGTGCCAACCATTTGAAAAATAATTTTATCACGTTTAACTTTCTTTCTCTTTGTTTTTTTTTGTCTTGTCAATTTTTGGGACCCAGCGGGACCTCCACATTTGACTATTCTTTTTTAATTTGTGTTGATTTTAACACTATTAAGGTGATTTCGCTGATTAACTATTAAGGTGATTTCGCTGATTAACTACCACTTAATATCCATATGGTTGCTATTTTTCGTGAATATTATGATTGAAATTGTGTGAATAATGAATTAAACATTATAATTCATTTAAAATTAAACATTATTAATTTTGTGAAACTGGTTATGTTTAAGCAAAATTCTACCAAAAAGAAAAGGATTTGTGAATGAATTTTGTATCGGTAATTGAAAATACATGTCGATTCTAGCACCTGAAGCATGAACATAGAATCATTTTTTAACATATCTGATATGACTATATACCAATTATTCAAACTGAAACCCAAAAACAAACGTTAAAGAGTTACATAAAAAATGTTCATTTCAAAGTACACTTATGAACCCAAACCTTCGATAGAAAATTATTCAATTGATTTATCTAAGAATCATATATATACGAACATTCGAAATTTAAGGATTAAATAAATTTTCCTGCCATGAAAACTGCAAACAAGACAAAATATCAAAGATCTAACTTCAAAATTGCATCACCAACTTTATAAGTACTGAAAGGATTATGTAAATATGATTTGAGGGAATTAAAAAGACACGCTCCAGTTCTGAAGTATCAGTATAGATCATAAGGTGCAAGTTTCTCGAGACTTGAGTGTTCACAATCTCAGCTTAATCTGTTGCCAACAAAAAAAATGAAATATAATGATTAAACAATAAATCTCAATCTCATAATTCATTAACAAAAATTCAAAAAGCCAAATAATTCAAAGAAACAACATAATATAAGAACAGACAATTCCAAGTAAACAGCCTATGGCTTTGTGAAGTAAAAATATCTCATTCAAATAATCTAATGAGATTTTGTATTTATATATAGATAGATTAGGTGATTAGATAAAATCAAAATTTAAAAGTTATCATTATCACTTATTATTAATAATCTATCTAAAAGATTTTGTCAGCATACTTTTTTATTAAAAATTATTTAAAAATATGAAGATCCAATCAAATGCAATTAAAATTAAAAAATCTCAAAAAATTTATAGGAAAAAATAGAAAGCTGAACAAAGAAAGTGAGTTGAAATTTCTCTTTGTTTCAATTTATATATATATATATATATACACACTACAAGAAAAATACATTTTAGTTATGAAATTTAGCAACGGCCACTGTTAGTGGCTAATTAGCCACGGATTAGAAATAGATACGGAGTTGGTTCAACTTTTAGAGTTTTGCAAATGGAATAGCAACAAACTAACCACATATAAATAGCAAGCAATTATTAACCCTTGCTACATTAGGCAGTAAATTTTGGCACCAGTGTTAGCTAGCGCTTAGCAATAGATTAGCAAGGTATTTTAGCAATGGAAGTGCTATCCATTGCTAAATTTTGTGGAAAATTTTGGCACAGGCATTAGCTAGGTCTTAGTAATTGAGTAGCAATAGATATTAGCAAGGCGAGTGTTATCGCTTGCTAAATTTGGTACAAAATTTTGACACCACTATTAGATAGGGCTTAGTAATTGGTTAGCAATAGAAATTAGCAAAGGATGTGTTACTCCTGCTAAATTTATCAGGAAAGTTTAGGTCCACTGCTAGATAGGGTTTAATTATAGATTAACAATAGAAATTAGCAATGGATGTGTTATCCCTTACTAAATTTCTTGGGAGAATTTGATGTAAATATTAGTAACAACTTAGCAAAGGATTAGGAACATGTTGTAGAAAGGGATATAAATTTTATTACTAATTTAAATGACCGATTTGGCGCGAGCAGCCAATGGATTAATAATAGAATAACAATATAGTTTAGCAAGGGTACCTAATGTTATTTATATTTTTTAATAAATTTTTAGTTATTCGGTTAAACCAATGATTTGTTAATAGAGTAGATAGCAACAACCACCATTTCATCCGACTTACTTAATTTTGATTTTCCAATGGATTTACATCTTTTATTAGTGGAAATTTTTTTGATGTAGTGAGTAATAGTTTTGGTTGTTCGCTGTTCAAAAATTCTTGTTTAGGCAGTTCATACTATCCATACATACATATCGTATTTTTCATTTTCACAATTTATTCATATTTTTTATTTTCATAATTTATTCATGAGAAATTTAATTTTATCAAATAATATGTATTGTATTTGTATCACATTTTACATGGTTATTTTTTTAATTAAAATACTAATTAGAATTGATAAATTCTTATATGACAAATTAAATTTTAGGTTTGACAACGTGATATCTATATATATAATTGAGATAAGATATGGATAAAAAACCAGTTAAGGACAATATATATGCCATTCTCAAAATTGACAGTGCTATAATTTTTTTATCAATTTGAGGGATGATTTTTATTAAGCATGTTTGATTATTAAATTTGAGATAGACATATGTATATTAAATTAATTATCAATTATTGATTTGAATTGGACAGTGGTTCTACCGAATCTATATTACCCATAAAAAACTAATTGTATAATTTAAAAAAATTTATATAATATTTTCATATACAGTTCAAAATAATAATAAAATTTGGATGCTAAAAGGACTATATATATATATATATTCTTAATTTACTTATAAAATTTGATATTTATGAATTTAAATTTTAGTTTAATTATTTTTATATTTTACTAGTTTTATTTTATATATCATTGATTTTTGAATGGGTAAATTGGATAAGGGTATATTTCAAAAGGAATTTTAAACAATTATTATGGATATGGATGTGCATGGATATCAAAATATTTAGACGGGTTTTAGGTGCAAATAATGAAAATTTTTCGAATACCCTACTACTTTCATCGGTCCCTAATCTCATATTATCATGCAGATGATTATTTTCATGATTTTACTGGTGAATTATATCGATCCATTTGTATTAATATATAAGTTAGATGACATAATATGATTACAAAATTTGGTTTGCTTTGAAATTGATTTTTTTTAATTGAAAGAAATTATTTTTAATATCTTTTTTAAATATTGAAGATGTGAAACTAATATCATTAATAATTTTTTATTTTAATCATTCAATTTCGGAAATTCATTGGCTCAACTAATCTAGATTCGTTGGGTACGGACAATTAAGGTAAATCACTCACTTTCAAGTGTTTAAAGGAATTCAATACCTATGGTTTTTATTTAGATTGAACTTTGAATTTAGGAAATATTTATATTTAGGTAATTATATATATATATATATATATATATATATATATATATATATATATTAAAGTTTGACTTATATATTTTATTTTGCCTTTTTAATATCAAGTCAATTGAGAATTGCATAAATAGATTATAAGTTTAGTAATGGATTTAGCAATAGATTAGTCGTGAATATTAATATATTATTTTCAAATTTAGCAATAGATTTAGCAACATATTAGACATGAATTTTAACAAAATTTTAATGTATTTAGCAATGGTTTTAGCAATGAATTATAAACATCAATGTATTGAGCAATGTATTAACTGGGGATTTCAATAATATTTCAATAGAATCAGTAACGACTTAGCTAGGGATTTCATATTAGCAACGGTAATAGACACAAAGTAGCAAGACATTTAGTAATGGTGTAGACACTAGCAAGAGATTTAGCAATAGAATTAGATAAAGATTAACAAGCGATTTAGCAATAGAATTAGAGAGAGATTAGCAAAGGATTTAACAATGAAAGCAGACAGAGATTACCAAGTGATTTAGCATCAAAATTAAAAAGTGATTAACAAGTGATATAGCAATCGAAAAAGAAAGAGATTAGAGTTGACCATGATTTCAGCACTAGGTTCTAGAAAATTTTACTACGTTTCCAACAATGCAAAAATCAGCTCGATTTGGGCCTCGGATAGACTCCCGAAAGCCTGAAAACCCAAAAACCAAAGGGTAATGGCATTTTGGTAATTAGCCAAAATCAGTGTTGATCAGCCCTACAACTATGTTGAACAGTCTAGCACCGGCGTTGATCAGACTGACATCAGGACACTTTTTTGGCACCAATCCAGAGGTCACCAACACCGATAAGGAGGTGGCCGGCGCCGATTTGGCTGGCTAAGCCACTCCCTTTTGCCTATAAATATGGCACTCTCCTCCTCATTTCAGACATCTCTTATTGCTTGATCAAGCGCTTCTCAAATATCAATGACTCTCACTCTCACTTTTATGATTCTACGACCACAAAGTCCGACTTTGCTCTTCTTCTTTAATTGAGTTTAAAGCCCAACTTGGCTCTCAAAAGTCGATCCTTTCAATTTTCAATCACACTTTGACCTTCCTTAGGCCAAAACTACTAGTTAATTGATTCATTATTAATTAATAACTCGTCATTTAATAATATTATAAGACTATAATACGGGTCATCACGCTCTGCCTTAGCTTATATTAGAGGAAGACTCAACCTCTTTGGTTGACAAACAACCATGGAGCTCCGATCTGGATGCATTACAAGCACGGGGGTATAATTCCTTAAACTCAAACCTTTATCAATTAAGCCTGGTCCATCTAGCATTTTATCAACTATTAAAGCTCGGTCCGTCCGGCACTATGCATGCTTTAAGCCCGGTGCGTCTAGCAAAATCACAAAACTAGCTTTCAAACAAATGCTCGGAATCGGCTGGCACACTTGTAAGCCCACTCTAAGAGTGACATCTTCAGAACCCTACCATCCTGATCAATGGTAGAACTTCGTGCGTCTTGATCCTCATACAAATGAGGTATGAAGGCATACTTATGGATTTCAACCTAGGTAGTGAGTCCCCGACCAAACTGACTAGTCGAAACTTAGGGAAATGTGTTGCACGACTTGGAATCCTCGATAAATGAGGCTAGAGTCGGGCTCCCCTCTGAATTACACACATTTATTCTCATTTTGCTTATTTTTAATGCACTTTATTTCAAATATTGTCATACATTATAAGTATGTTCATCCATTGATAAACTAACATTCATGCAAATCACTTTTTGACTTTTAATTAAGACCCAAACTTTTGATCCATATGCAATGAAGACAAAAACCTAGTCCGTAAATCCAAAAATTTGAGGCTAGTGCATTTTATCAATTCTGGCACACTAAAGGAGTCAATCACGAGATTTTTACCTTATATTTTCTCTAAAAATAAAAACAAATTAAGGTGGCAACTCTAACACACCACACACAGTCAAAGTGCTCCAAAGAGCCAACCAGACATCACCTAAGCGCTAAACAGAGCCATAAAATTGATAAATTGATAATCAGATCAATTAAATGAAACACCTAGCCATGATAGGACTAATTAAATAACACGATAAAATAATTGCAGTAGGGTTCCTCCCAGTCAGTTTACTTTTCCATACGAATCGACTAATGGGCTCGTCCGGTTAGACTCCATCCTTCGGATATTTTCCATGGCACTTAGGAGGTAGCTCATAGGCTGGTGACTCCGCTAGGGACTTTGAAATATTTTTTAAAAAAAAAACTAAAAAATATAGTAAGAGGATTATCAAGTAAGCTTTGGATCGCTAGCTTGGGTCTAATTGAAAGTCACTTTGTATACGTTCATATGCATCATTTGGGATCCTTTTCTGTCATTAAAATTAAGCAAACCGAGTTGCTATTATCACTTAGAGGCAATCTTCCTTAGAGTTGTCTCGGGTCAAGAAAGTTGCTCACTCATCCCGCACCTTCATTCCTTATGATAGGGTAAAGGGTTTTAAGTATCAATAATTTCATTTGATACAACATGGTCAAATGACGAGATATATACCAACTCTAGCGGATGGGACCCTCAAACTAATCTACCAAAAGAATGTAATGACCCTAGATCCAATCCCTAGGATTATATCCACCCTACACCATGAAACCATTTTGGCATGACATTCATATACTCACACATTACATTTTATAGACCAACTAGTGGTAGCCCAAACACCAACCAATGGTAATGTAAAAGTGCCAACTAGTGGTAACCTAAACACCAACAAGTGGTCAACCTAAACACCAACTAGTGGTCAAACCAAAGCACCAATCTAGTGGTAAACTGAAACACCATCCCTATCCAAAGTCTTGAACCGAACTTGAGCACCCTAAGATTACCAAAGCCTCAAACCTGACATGAGCACCTCAAACTATCCCAAAGCCTCAAAGTTGACATGAGCACCTCAGACTATCCGAAAGCCTCAAACCTAACCTGAGCACTACCGTTCCTGAAATTGAGGGCAATACCCGAGTCATGTCATCAAATCTCGGCTCTTGCAGTGCTTTCTCCTAACCAAAAGCCTTAAAATCAACTTGAGCACCTCATACTACCAAAAGCCTCAAATTTGACCGAAGCATCCCAGATTAATCAAAAACCTTAAATCAGACCTAAGAATTTCCATTCCTCAAATTGGGGGGCAATGCTCAAGTCATGCCATCAAATCTTGGCTCGTGCATTGCTTCCTCTTAACTAAAAGCCTCAAATCTAACCTGAGCACCCCAGATCATCAAAAGCCTTAAATTAGATGTAAGCATTTCCATTCCTCAAATTGGGGGCAGTGCTTGAGTCATGCCATCAAATGTTGGCTCGTGCATTACTTTTTCTTAACCAAAAGCCTCAAATCGACTTGAGCACCTCAGACTACCAAAAAGCTCAAACCCATCCTGAGCATTCCAAATTAATCAAAAGCCTTATATCAGACCTATGCATTTCCATCCCTCAAACTGGGGGCAATGCCTGAGTCATGCCATCAAATATTGGCTCGTGCATTGCTTTCTCCTAACCAAAAGCCTCAAACCCAACCTGATCACCCTAGATTACCAAAGCCTTAAATCGGACCTGAGCACCTTCATCTACAAAAGACCTAAAACATTTACCTGAGTCACCAAACCTCAATAGTATATGTTTCTGAGAAGCTCACTAGCCAATGCATACTGATACCATGCTTTTGTTTGCTTTTACCAAAGAACAACAACAATGGCTTTATCAACTGATTTTAGAGCATTGATGGAAGAAATGCTCTAAGAATAGGAAACCCACTTCTAGACAATGTTGACTAAACAGAACAACTCCCTCCAGAATACCATTACTACTTATAGTGAGACTATCCTAGGGGAAGTGAGAACCTTAATAACCGTTAGTCAAAATGGCAATACTGCTTTAAAATCAGGCTCGGGGATCCAATGAACAACATATCATTCCATCCAACGATGATCAGACTGCCAGAGGGTCGGTTCTTGAGATAGAAGTATGGTTTTAAAAAAAAGTTCATTTTCAAAAGTGTTGAAATTAAGGTCCGACAGACCAGGCCTTGATCAGCTCCGATCTCTCAGAGTTGGCAAACTATTGACCATGATTTTAACACCAAGCTCTAAGAAATTCTGCTACGGTTGTAATGACCTGAGAATCAACTCAATCGGACATCGTTTGGGCCTCGAATGGACTCCTAAAATCTTGAAAATCCAAAAATCAAAAGGTAGGGACATTTTGATAATCAGCCAAGATCATGGCTGATTAGCCTAGCAGCGGTACCAAACAGCCCAACACCGATGCCGATAAGACCAACGTTGGGACACCCTGTCGGCGCCGATCAAGAGGTCACCAGCACTGATAAGGAGGTGGCCAACGCCGATCTGGCTGGCTCAGCCACCCCCGTTTTGCCTATAAATATGGCACTCTCCCCCTCATTTCAGACACCTCTTGTTGCTTGATTAAGTGCATCTCAAGCATCAACAACTCTCACTCTCACTTTCACAATTATACGACCACAAAGTCTGGCTTTGCTCTTCTTGTTTAGTTGAGTTCAAAGTCCGACTTACCTCTCAAAAGTCGATCATTTTGACTTTCAATCACACTTTTGACCTTCCTTAGGCCAAAACTACTAGTTAATTGATTCATTATTAATTAAATCTAGCAATTAATTAATAATTCATCATTTAAAAATATTATAAGACTATAATATGGGTCCCCGTGCCCTACCTTAGCTTATGTTAGAGGAAGACTCGACCTCTTTGGTCGACAAACAACCGTGGAGCTTCGATTCGGACGCATCATAAGCACGAGTGTACAATTTCTTAAACTCAGACCTTTGTCAATTAAGCTCGGTCCATCTGGCACTTTATCAACTGTTAAAGCCCAATCCATCCAGCACTATTCATGCTTTAAGCTCAGTCTGTCCGGCAAACTAAGCCCCGTCGATCAGGCAAAATCACAAAACTAGCTTTCAAACTAAAGCTCAGAATCTACTGGCACACCTCTAAGCCCACTCCAAGAGTAGCATGCTCAGAACCCTACCATCCTGATCAATAGTAGAACTTTGGGCGTCCTAATCCTGATACAAATGAGGTACGAAGGCATACCTACTAATTTCAGCCTAGGTAGTGACCGAACTGATGGGTTGGAACTTAGGAGAATGTGTTGCATAACCTAGAATTCTCGATAAACGAGGCTAGACTCAGGCTCTCCTCTGAATTACACACCTTTTATTCTCATTTTGCTTATTTTTAATGCACTTTATTTCAGATGTTGCCATGCATTATAAGTATGTTCATGTCTCAATAAACTGACATTCATACAAAACAACACTTTTTGACTTTCCATTAAAATCCAAACTTTTGATCCATATGCAATGTAGTCGAAAATCTAGTCTCTGAACCCAACAATTCGAGGCTAGAGCATTTTATCCATTTTTACACACTAAAGGAGTCAATCACGGGGTTTTTACATTATATTTTCCCCTAGAATAAAAATAAATTAAGGTGGCAACTCTAACACACCACACAGAGTCAAAGCGCTCTAAAGAGCCAATAAGGCATCACTTAAGTGCTAAATAGAGCCATAAAATTGATAAATTGATAATAAGATCAATTAAATCAAACAACTAGTCACGACAGGACTAATTAAACAACACAACAAAAGAACTGAGTAGGGTCCTCCCAGTCAGTTTAATTTTCCGTGACGAGTCGATCAATTGGGCCATCTCGTTAGACTCCGTCCTTTGAATCTTTTCCATGGCGCTTGGGAGGGGGCTCACAATTAGTAAGGGAGTTAACAACGGATTAGACACCAATTAGCTAGTGATTTAGCAACGGAATAGAAACCAGTTAGCAAGGGCATTAGCAATGGAATTAGATAGCAATTAGCAGGGGTATAGTAATGGATTAGATAGAGATTAGACATGCATTGATAATGAAATTGGTATCCAAAGAGACATGCTTTTACCAACAGACATGATTCGAAATAACAAGGGAATTATCCATGGCTAATTTATCGATGAATTATTTATTTGTGGCTAATTATTTAGAAATGAGATATTTGGAGAGGGGCATGATCCATGGCTAATTCATTGCTAAAGTAAGATTAGCAACAGATGTTCTCAAATTAGCAACATAATTGGTCGTTGCTAAAGTGCATTTTTCTTGTAGTGTATATATATAGCCTTATTTCTTTATAATCATATTTTCTTTATAATAATTTATTTCTTATTACAAAACAATTAATAAGTAAGACATATTAATATTAATATATTAATATCTATAAAAAAGATTATCTCTAATACTAATATATCAAAATAAGTAAGCTACACGCTTACAATTTTTAAAAAATAACACATTCACATGCTTAGAACACATTACACTAACTAAATAATATATTAATATTTCAAACAAACATACAACCATTTATAACAAATCATAAACATAAAATAAAATAAAACTTAATTTCTTATTTCAATGAAACAAAAATAAATTTAAAAAATACACTTCATTTTTAATTAGTAATTAAAAAAAATCTTGGTTGATTAGCTTGTGTATGGAGTAGTCTCATATGTTAGAAGTTAAATTGCACGGACATAGAACAAGAGATATGAGAACATATAAAATACGATAATTTTTTAAAAAGTACAACATCCACACTCTTAGGACACACAATACGGAACATATAATACATTAATATTTCAAATAAATAAATAATCATTTGTAATAAATTATAAATATAAAATAAATAAAAAACTTAATTTCTTATTTCAATAACATGAAAACAAATTTAAAAAAAAACACTTCACTTTTTATTGGTTATTAAAAAAATACCTTGATCGATTAGCTTGGTATATAGAGTAGTCTCATATACAAGAAGGTAGGTTGTACGGACACAGGACACAAAATACGAAAATGCACATGATATGATAATTTTTAAACAAGCAAGACATCAATATGCTTATGACACATTACACACAATAAGTAATATATTAATATTTCAAATAAATAAATAATAATTTGCAATAAATTATAAACATAAAATAAAAAAATTTTAATTTCTTATTTCAATGAGATAAAAATAAATAAAAAAATTTCAATTTTATTGGTAATTAAATAAAATCTTGATTGATTGATTTGGTATATGGAATAGTTTCATATACCAGAAGTTAGGTTGCATAGACACGAGATATAAAATATGAAAATATACATAATATGATAATCTTTAAATAACTAAGATATACATATGCTTAACACATAATATACAAAATAAGTAATATATTAATATTTCAAATAAATAAATAATCATTTGTAATAAATTATAAATATAAAATAAAAAGAACTTAATTTCTTATTTCATTAACATAAAAACAAGTTAAAAAAGACATTTCATTTTTAATTACTAATTAAAAAAGAATTAAAAAGTTATCATATCTCGTAGTCTCATATGTTAGAAATTAAATTGCACGAACATAGGATAAGAGATATGAGAATGTACGAGATATGATAATTTTTTAAAAAGTACGACATTCACAGGATCCCATTGCAATGGCAGTCATGCGAAGATGATTTGTTGTGGCAATATGATTTGAAAGGCATGTACACGATACAGTTTGATCATGGAGATGGATTGTTTGCTGGTCTATCAAGCTTTGATCTGTGGGAGGAATGGCTATTCTTATTTTGGCATGATAATAGAAGACTGCAAAACTCTTGCTCATGAGTTTACCTCTTTGTTTTTTATTTTTGTTAAAAAATTACCAAATCTGGTATCTCATACGCTACCCTGGGCTTCAGGTTCTAAGTTTAGTTTAATGGAATGAACTATATAAATCTACCATCTATGATTTATGATATATTGATTTCTGATTCTAATAATATTTAAGCCATTTCCAATTTAAGAAAACATTAATTTTTGAAAATTATAACTTCGTGTAGTTATATATTTTCCAAAATAATACATTAATACAAAATACATGAAAGCAATAAAATAAAAGACATGAACTAACTCTACCTTTGGTCACAAAAATGCTTTAATTTAATGGAAATCAAACTTTAAAATTTTAAACATTAGTAGTTATTTTCATTGTAATTCCAGTATGAAAATTTTAGGAATTCATCGTTTCTTTTCTATTGAAAATTATTATTTATATTAAATATTTTTATTATTTTGTGGTTATTTACACTAATTACATTAAAAATAATTTTGACCGCATGTAATATATATTTCCTCGTAAGAAATTGTAAATATATTTTTGCCCCTTGAGAAAATTATGGATCCATCACTGCATCATTATCATTATATATAATAAAAGAGAATCATGAATTTTGATTGGATGTTGACATGGCACTTCCTTTGAAGAGAGAGAGTCTCTAATATTTGAGTATTTATGTTTAACTAATTTGAGAAAAAAATTGTAAATTTTTTAAATGAGAGTTTTAAATACAATAACTTTTGGCGTTTTTGTTATTAATTTTTTATGATTTTATTAAGCATTGCATCCTATTAATATTTTATTATTTATGCTTTTCCTTTGCATGAATAACTCATTCATTGATTAGAATAAAAGTTTTTAATTTTATATAATACATTTGAATCATACATTGTATGAGTATTAAGAATATAAGAAATGACACCAAAAATTAAACTAAAGGCTGGAATTTGTTATTAATGCAGATTTATTCGAATTTAAATGGCTTAATTAAATAGAATATATATTAAATTATTTCAAAGCGGTTAATTATAAACCAATTAAATGGATAAATTATTTAAAATGATACGAACCGTTTATTTTTCAGCTTTGATGTGTTATATAAATAAAATACTAATTAAATTTTATATAGTATTTAAGACTTATTTATTATTTTTCAATAATTTAAATAAAATAAGCATATAAAAATATTATTTTGAAAATAAAAATACTGATTTTTATAAGATTAATATAATCCGAATCATATCTATATATATATATATCATTATATAAATATAAAGGAGAATCAAGAGGCTTTTTTAGTTGCTATGTGACACAATATTTAAAGAGTAAAACTCTCTAAGATTTTAGCATTTCATTTTTACATGCTTTAAAAAATTTTACTTTTTAAGTTCAATTTTTTTTTTAATATTTTTACATGCAATTTAATTACTCCTTTTTAATTTTATTTTTCAAATTTAAATTTTAAATTTAATAATCATTATTACACCTTTCTTAAAGGTTGCAAATTTAACTTTTCAAATTAAGTAATTATTATTGTAATTCTTAATCTTCCTACCTTTCTTCTTTAAATGTTTAAAATTTAATGATCATAATAATAATAATAATAATAATAATAATAATAATAATAATAATTATTATTATTATTATTATTATTATTATTATTATTATTATTATTATTATGCTACATGGCACTTTATTTGAGAAGAGAGAATTTTCAATATTTGAGTATTATCTTTTATCTTAATTGTGAGAGATTTTAGATTTCAAAAAGATTACAAAGAGAAAATGAAGAAATTTTAAAGAGTAAATGAATAAAACATATATATTTTTTGTGGCTTTTATTGTTTTCTTATCTCAATTGAGAGAGATTTTAAAGAGATAAAAGATTTCAAAGAGAAAATGAAGAAAAAAATATTGTGGATTTTATTACATTGAATATTAAAAAGCACAATTATTTAGTAGTAACTAAGTTATTATGCAGATTAAAAATAAATTAGTTTCATAAGAGATAAATTTTTTTAAAAAAAGAAAAATTTTTAAATAAAAATAAAAAGAATAAAAATATTTTATATTTACTATTATGAAAGTCAACAATAAAAAATTAGCTAAATGTAAGGGACACAAAAATTTATTCCTCAAATTAAAACCATAAATAATGACACAAATTATTAACCAAATCTTAATTAAAAAAATACTCAACATATATTGCAAACTATACAATAAACAAATATTAAAATTATCGTCTTAACTTTTTCTTTTTTAAAACTCACATGTTTGTTAAAAGGTATAATATCATTCTTCACATTTTGAGTTTTTAAAAGTTTATTCAAATATTTTATAATTTAAATAACAAATATTTTTTTTTACATTCCCACAAAGCACAGAAGATCGTTTAAAATATTATTATATAAAGGAGAATCAAACATGACACAATATTTAGAGAGTAAAACTCTCTAAAATTTCAGCATTCTATTTTAAAAATAAATTATTTACAGTTTTCAACTCTACGTGAAAATCAATATGTAAAGTTGTAAATAACAATATTGGTAATATAATGTACTCTATTAAATTTAAAAAAGATATAAATGAGATTAAATTCAAAAATTACGAAGCCATATATAAAAAATATTTTAAAAAATACTAAAATTTTAAATGTCTAATTATCTTTATATTTATTTGAAAAAATATATCCAATTAAATTATAAAAAAATTAAATAAAATTTTATAAATTTCAAAAATAAAAAAATAAAATATTAAATAAAAATAGAACTCTTAAATTTTATCCTAATTTCATTTTTAATATAGAAAAATTGAAAATAAAAATGATAGTAAATTCAAAAATTTATAGTCTATTTTTCAAAAAGATTTCATTAGACAAAAAAAAAACTCAATTTTTTTATATTAGTCAAATACTATAATTTCATAATTGCATTGCTTTTGTTAAATTTTTAAAAAAAAATTTAAATACAATAATATATAAATAATTTAAATAAGTGTACACTATGCTTTCCAAAAAAATCAAAGAGAAATAATATATTATTAACTAATATAATCTAATAATAAAGTGTTTACTTATATTTTAAAAATTCAAAACATCATAAATTAATAAAATTTAAGTTTCATTTTCAATAGTTGAATTATAGTTTTTGATTTACATCTTAAAATGTAATATAATATATGTAATATAATATGAGAGAATATGATTAAGAACATAAAAAACTATAAATTATAAAAATCATTCTATAATAATATTACAATATCAAATATAGAATATATATGCGTATCAAATATAAAATATATTACACAAAATCTAATTAAAAAGATATTTAAAAGAATAAATAAAATCTATTTTTTATGAAAACACATTAAAAATAGAACTAAAAAGGATATTCAAAAGGAAAAATAGTTTTATTTTCTCCGATTAAAATGCAAAAAAAATTATTTAAAATGGAATTTCAAATTAAACTAATGCTACTTTAAGAAATCACATAATTTTCTCATTTATTTTCACATGTATGTGATTATAGATTATAAATTTAATTTATTATCTATTAAATTAAATAGAGCAAAATAATGTATAATAAATATATGAAATATGTAATATGTATTTAGCTCTAACATTTAATTTAAATCCTAAACTAAATAAAATTAAAAACATATATAGTAAATAAAATAATTTATATTTTCATGTATAGCCTTATTATTTAATATTAAATTAATTAAAATAAAATATATTTATTAATATATAGTTAACGTTATTAATCTATTGCGCATAATATTTAAAATAAAATTTAATTGGTTATCAATAACGTTATTTTAGAACATTTTAAATTTTATTAAGGGTATTTTTGAGAATTCAATTATTCCCTCCCCTCATTCCCACTTTTATATATAGTATAGATAGTTTTTTGTATGACGTTTGTTGCACAATGACTATACTCGTTATGTATTTATTTTTTTATCTATATAATATTAAAATATAAGTTTTGTTTAGATTATAATAAATACAAGCGATTGATTTGTATTATATTTTGACGTATAAACTACTTGCTATAATAAGTCTTATGTAGTTCATTCTATTTTCATATAACCAAGTGGTCTCAAAATAAAATGCAATTTATTCCCTAAACCTAATCCTTTAGTCTTTAATTTATAAATGTAGATTTTTAAAATTCTAATAGGTTCCCAAAAAGAAAACCAAGTCATCATTCAATTTCCAATTTTTGCCATTGACTCCAAATTAATATCTATATACAACTATAATGAAAAAAATAATAAATTCTTTTTTACTGTTAGGTAAAAAAAAAGAAATGAAATAATGATTTGAATCAATAATAAAAGTCACTTTGATTAAGGAAACAATATTATTTACCTAATAGAATATATGCACATGCACACAAATTCTTGAATATTCAAAAAGTGACCCAAACAAAACTATATGGTTCTAATTTTTTTAGTTTTCTAAATACTATTCTTTTTAAATCAAACAGATTTAAGATATAAGAGAAAAAATATCAAAAAATATTAAAAATATTTAATCATAAATAGCCTATATATTTATCACAAAGAGATATAAATCTTTTACTAAATTAAAATGATAATAGTTATAAATTATTCAGTAACGAAAAAAAAAATAAAAAATTATTATTAAAAATAAAACTCTTTCAAAACTCACCTAATAAAAAAATATTTCCATGTATATAGATATATAAATATATAAATAAAATATTATTAAAAACATAACTCTGAAACTTAATATATAATAAGAAACAAACTCCTTCTTTAACTGGAAATATTGTAATTTAATAAAATTTTATGTTGATAGACAAAAAAGAAAAATATAGCTAAGTCAATAAATGAAAATTAAAAAGCAAATAATACTATGATCTAATTTTATTTCTCTATTTTTCTAAGTTGCAAATTTAAAATAAATAAGTTAATTAATTAATAAAAAAAATTACATAAAATAAACGTCTTATTCTCGCCATATAAACCTCAAGGAAGAATATATTTTTTTTATTATCCACATGTATTTATTTGAAAAATAATTTTTAGAAATTATATCCAATTAAAGAATAAAATTATAATTTTTCTTCTTTACAGATATCTCAAGTCCATTGGGCATCCTACTTGCATAGGGTCAGTTCAAAAAGAGGTAAAGTGCTCTCAACGATTATTTGCTTCATCCATGAGAATTGAACCTTCGACCTAACTAAAAAAAAAAGAGTATCAAATCACTTATCCAAACTCTATTATTATAAAATATAATTTTCGAGTTTACTATGACTAAAGTTATTTTAGGATTTTTAAAATTTCAATAAGGTACTGTTTGGAACAAATGAACCATGATTGTAAAATTTATTTGTAAATGAATTCCAAATACAATTCATTTACAAATGAATCTGTCATGTTTGGTATGCTACAATTTAAAATAAGGAATTCAATTGAATTCCACAAAATTATGTTTGGAACAATTTTTAGATGAAAATTCATTTGTTTTTATTTTCTAAAATAACCTTGACATAATGATTTAACAAAAAAACTAATATAAATAAATCACTCATATTCCACCATAATTAATTGATTAAATTTTAAAATTTCAAATTTCATGTCCTTGCAAATATTTAAATTTTATTTTTATTAATAGATTAAAATATATTGAAAAAAATAAATGAGAACAGTTTAGTCAATAATATTTGAGGTGAAGGGGCAGTTTAGTCAATATAAATATTAGTGGGTTAATATGTGGAATTTATTTGCAAATTCCAACAATTTTATAGGATTTGAATTAAGCTAATTCAATTCCATGGAATTCAATTCATAGAATTCAAATCTATATTTTTTTTCATTCTAAACACAAAATTTTAGATTTTCAAATGAATTCCACAAAATTTTTTGAAATTCATTTGTTCCAAACGGATTCTAAGATTATTATAGGTAATCCCACGTTTCCTCTTATTCCCACTTTTATATATAGTATAGATAGATATAGATTAATTGTTGATTAATCCAAACCGTTGATGCAAATTAATTGTCAACTATATAAAATAATTAAATTAAACGGCTTTAGAGACATATAAAAATATATTATAAAATGAAATTAGTGAAACCATATCTCTTCACCATAACCTTTATTAGATATAAACCAACTGGAACCAATAAAATGCCCATTTCTAAAGCCTACAAATTCATAGCCCATTCCAGAAAAGAAAAATAAAATTTTGTTATCCAAAACAATAAAAGATCCCCTCCCCAAAATCTCACTTACTTAGAGTCATCTTATCCTAGTCTCAATTTTTTTTTTTGAGTATTAGTCTCAATTTGATATTTGATTTGATTTATTTTAAATAATTAATAAGTTTTTTATTATAAAAAGTTTACTTGGTACTTTGAATGCTAGACCAATTAGTGAATCGATAAAGATAGAAATTTATTAAATTGGACAATTCAACGGAGTTCACTATGGTTCAACTAAATTTTATATATAATATATTTAAATATATTTATAAAATAAAATTGAAAAAATATAGGATAAAAAAAATTTCGATATCAAATGAAAGACATTCTCAAAATTGGATTTTATAAAATGAAAAAAAATAGTAAATAAACAAAAGAATAAAACATGACTAAATTTAGTATTAAAAAATTAATTAATTAGGATAAAATGTAATTTTTTTTTCACATTTGGTTTAAAGTTGAGAATTTAACTCTCTTAATTAATATGTTAGAATTTTGGATTTAGAAATAAAGAAGTCTAAAAATTTAAAAATTAGTGGTCTAACTTTTAAGAGGCCTAGATTTTAAAAAAAGCGCGCAATTTTAAGAAAATCAATAATTTAAATCAAATCAATTTTTAATCAATCTAGCTCATCGGTTTTTAGTCGATTTTCAACTGTTTTTACCAGTTTATGCTGGTTTTTTAAAAATGCATGTTTTCTTATATAACCCTAGACTAGACCACTGTCTGATTTTCAGTTAAACCGATCGAACCAACAAGTCTAGTATGATTTTTAGAATAACAAGTTTACTTCATTTTATTTACATTATTTCAATTCGACTTTACAGAATCAACGGATGTTCATCTCAACTTAGAGCAATAATTTGATTCAAGAGTAATTAATATAATTTTTTTTAAATACAAAGAGTAGTATTAAACCAAATTCAAAGAGCAACAAAGCTAAAGGATGAATGGAAGATGACACCTTCTCAACCCAAATCCTCTCCTCAACAGTAAAATCAAAAACTAATTTTCCTAAAGCATGAGCAACAATATTGAAAATATGTTGAATATGAGAATAAGAAAAAGCTTGGCATCTTCTAAGGGTAGAATCAAGAACTGATAACTGGGTTGAGGGACTCGTTATCTAGAAATGACTTATATGGAAGACAATGACGAAACTAGAAATATAAATTAGGGGTGAAAATTTTATAAATATTTTTTTTATTGATAATTAAACTACAAAAAACTTAACATGGACATTCCAAAGCAAAAGTCAATCAATAGGATTGCCCTTAGTGCCTATTCTACTATTTTAAACGTGGCATGTTAAGTGAAAAATTGGTCAAATACGTAAATTGCCCCCTGAACTTTTCTTAAAAAGTCTAATGACCTCGTATACCTTCAAAATGACACTGTGACTCCGAATTTTACTTTTTTTTAACTATACATGCGCGATGAAGCGAGTTAGGTGACCCGATAGCGTCATACGTGACATTTTATATGCCATAATTAATGAGGTTAGGTTAATTAGTTAATTAAGTTAATTACGTCCATAATTAAGGATAACAGAGTTAATTTTTATGAAAAATCAAAATCCTTAACAGTCTTGTTACAATAACAACTCCTCCTATAAATATTATTTAAAGCAGAAAATGCATACACAATGTCTCCATAACCCTCACTAAGAGCAGTGTCAAACACAGCCTTCACAAGCTCTACTTTACCTAATCTACCAAGGGTAGATATCATAGCACTAGCCAATTTCCCTAGCTCGTTCTTCCTATTTTCTCTTCTACCTACAAATTGAAAGCATCATATCGCTTTAGAAGAATCTCCTTTGTTTCCAAGCTCTCAAACAAGAAAGTATAATCATTTGTGCCATAAAATTGAGACTCAAAATTGAGTAACACATCCTTCTTTATCCTCTTTCCCAAATAGTATCACCTGCTGCAAATTGTCTTTAACAACCGAGGTCTGGCAGGTGCCCATAATTATTTTTGGGAGCTCAAAATAAATCCTTGACACAAATCAGTTGGAGTGAAAGCCTTTGAAATTGGCTACAAGCTCAGATTTTGAAGATTGTAATATGACAAAGAAGAAAATTTAGGGTTTTGGGCATGGGTGGCGGTGGTGGTAGAAGTCCTTGCTTTTGCTACATTGCGAGCCGAGAAGAGTGAGGTTGTTTAACAAGACGGACATTTGGGTTAGTCAAAAGATGGTTAGGATTGTGGTGGTGGCTTTGATGGTGATTCTTTAAATAGTTTTATAAATAAGAGTGGTTTTGATGATAGGTTTCGGTTGTTGTAGTGATAGGTGGCGTTGAGGCCATTTAATTTCTTAATAAAGTTACAATTGTCAATAATTTTAATTAGAGAGGCAAAAACTAAACCCGTTAAAGTAACATGGCATTCAACATGAAAACATAATTACCATCTGTATTGCCATTAATCCATGTTAATGCGCATGTGATTCACTTGATGTTTTTTACTCAATCTAGGTGTGTACATATTACAAGATTTAGTGGGCCACAAGGTCACTTTAAAAGTAAAAAGGGCTACAAGACTTTTTTTGTGAAAGTTCAAGGGCGATTTATGTATTCGGCCTGAAAAAATTTGGCAAAAATTACAAAAATGAAATGACATGGCAAAAAGAGTAATGAAAGAAAATAGGAGAAGATTCAAATAAACATCTAAGATTACAATTTATCCTGTCTATCTATATTTGATGTCTTCTTGACATCTTGAACTACACGCTTGTTGTTTTTTTATGGTATAAAACTCATAAATTGTAGAACTGATGCTAAAAGTATCAGCTATCTCTTTCTCAATATATATAATCAAGTTATTTGTAAAAAAATCATCTCCCATCATTATCATGAAGCTTATTTTTATAAAACTCATAATTGAGCATGCTCAGTAGTTAGATTTGAGACTAGAGGTATAAAATAAGTCTAACTAAATTATTAATAAGAGGATAAATAGTTGAATTCCCTGATTTCAACTAAATATTGTCACAATTTAGTGATAGTTGACATATTTGTATCTTTGGATAATGTTGAATTCAAGTTCAAAATCTCTAATAAAACTTATTCACAAGGCTGTAAAAATCATCAATTCTAAATGATTTGAAGTCGTCCCTTGGATCTAAAGAGGAGCTAAGAATGAGCAACTCCATCATATCTTCCTTAAATCTAACATTCAATTCTTGAAATTGTGAGTAAGTCGTAGCATTGAATACATCAAGTTGAAGATAATGCTCAAATGCATTTGGTTCTTTATGATTGTGGGTTCTACCTCAAGCAGAATTATAATGAGCACTATTGGGGTATCAATTTCATCTTTTTCACAAAAAAATTTGACACTTTCAAACAATGAATCCCTTTCACTTTCTCTCATTTTCTAAATCAACATTTTTGTTATGGTACTAAACACATTGCATTTAGAAAATCTCGAGACTTGCGTTGTAAGGCTTGACAAAGGTCATTTATGATCTCAAATATCTCTTACATAAGATGCAAAATAAACACAAATTAAAAAAAAGTGACAACATCTCCCCTTTGGCTATAATTAGCCTCTTTAGTAATTATGGTTTTCAAAACTAAATAAGTTGTTTCAAATATATTTACCAAGCTTCTAATAAAGCTTAAGTGAGAACTCTAATGACTATCACCATCCATTTTTATGGTACTAATTTGATCTAATCTTTTTACCTATTTAAGTCTCATCATTAGCAATCAATTTTTGAAGTTCAATAATTTGGGCAGCTTGCAATTGATGATGCCTTTTAGCAGAGAAAGTAACGACATTAGTAATGAGTTAATTTAAAGAAAAAATTGATGAATTGAAATTATCTATCTCGATGTTGTAATCAATGCTAATTGGAGTTGATAAGCAAAATAATGTACGTAATAGGCATATGGACATTCACTTAAAAATAAAGCTTGTAGTCCAAAAAATTTTCCACCCTTATTACTAGCTCCATCATAACTTTGACCTCGAATACTTTTTATTCAGGTGGTGTCTAGTAAGGACATCTAAAATTTAATTTTTCAAAGTTAAAGCAACAATATTAGGGACATGAACAAGTTAAAAAAAATGCTATAATACACAGCCATCTTTATCAATAAATGTCAATGCAGTGGCCAATTGCCCCTTTTTCTTGATTCATCACTAGCCTTATCAATAAAAATGCAAAACTTTTTATCACTAATCTCATCACGTATTGCATCTAGAATCTTATTAGATGTTATATGTAAAATTTCTTTTTGAACTTTGGGCTAAATATAAGATGCATTTTGAGGATTGTTTTCAGAAATCACTGCTTCCACCTTATTATTATAAGAACCCAAAAGTTTAATAAGTTCAATGAAGTTCCTACTATTTTTTGAATTGGAACTTTTGCGATGACCTCTTAGAGCATAAGACTGGGATGTCATCTATTTAACAGCATCACGTGAGACTTTTAACCTTGGAAAATTATTTTCAATTTGTTAACAAGATTGCTTTTTAATCAGCTTCTCAATATGCTGATTTTGATTTATAAGATCTTTGGAAATTTGTACTATAATCTTATGTAATGAATTAAAATGTTTTCCTAGATGATACAAGAATGCATAATTTTTTTTTCCATCCTTCACTTCTTTTCCATGAATTGAATCCTTTAACTGTATACGTAAAAATAGTTAGGATGTCTATCAAGCTTGTTAAAAAGATAACAAAGAAGATGAAAAGATGCATCTTTAGTTGGTGTATTCCAACAATTTAGGAAATGGTTTGAATTATGAACCTTGAAAAGCAATGCTGATTCTTATCAAGGGGAGATTTAGACATAATAAATTGATAAGGTCCAAAATTAGTCAGGATGCTTCGAATTTCACTTTGTTGGTTGGTAGGATAATCCCACATATTTGGACATTTTATAGGATCATGTTCCAAAAGAAGAGAGGCCAATTTCTTTTAATTTAATTAGAGTAGCTAGAATCTAGTAGTTAGAAGGTCAACCTGTAACACCCACTGCCCAATCCCATAAGACTAGACTACGAATGCCACATTCGGTGCCGGAGCACCCTCTTACCTCACTTAATAATCCAAATTATATATTAGAAGTGGTTAAGTTTTTATAAGGGGCAAGTAATATTTTTTTTTTAAAAATAAACGCTTAAGGAAATTCTTACGAAAAATTTGCAAGAGTTTCGTCAAAAAATCAACTTGCCACACAAAGAAAACAAAAGCATTTCCAATAGTTATTCCTCTAAACCTCAATACTCCAAATCAATATAATAAGTGTTGTAACACTTCTAAATATCCATATCAGACCATCTTAGGTTCTATCACATTATATACCCTCCATTCTCAAATCAAATACTAATAATCATACTCTTAATATTCATAAAAAAATGATATTTCTTATTTGATTACATACTTCATTAATTTACAAACTTAGTGTATACAATCTCTTACAATAATTTTTATACATGCCATATTTACATCCTAATACATGTCCTACCCAAAATAAAATCTCTCCTCTGATGTTAAGCCTCCAGTCTTCGGATAGCATCTACCGCACTTAACCTATCCGTGATAAAAATCGACACACTGAATATAAAAGTCAGTGGTGCTAAATAATTTAAAAATACCATAAATGAGGTTGCCTAAGCAACAAGCTTAAAATATATCTACAAATACTTAAATCAATACCGAAGACATATAAATCAAAACAAATTATTCTGAAAATCATAAATAATTTCATTCTTAAGGATCAATTAGTAGTTTGACAAATATAAGAAAATGCTGTAAATCTAAATACATTTCCATTTTCTTTTATAACAGAACAGAACTTATTCTTAGTTGAGGGCTCATGCGTATGCTGAGAGAAATATTATCAGATTCAATTACGTAGATACAGAATTGGCCTGTGAAAGCGTCATCGAATGTGGCCTGTGAAAGCACCACTAGAATGATAAGCGCGTCCGCTTATCCAGAAAGGCATCCAGAGCCTAACATATGATCATAGCTTATAATATAATAGAATGGCATCAAAGCCGAGCATGCTCATAACCGGAATAAATCTCATCTTACCATATTTCAACCATGCATACTTAAGCCCAAAACAAATCCATTTCCTTTACAAATAGTCTAATTTCTTATACATAATTCCTTAGCAAAACATTTCATAACTAAATGCTTATTATTTCAAAATTTCTTAACCTACAACTTGTAAAAATCCAACAAAACCCACTTATGTTCCAAACAAAAATAGTACTTTCGTAATACACAAATATAGCTTAAAATACTTAAAACCAACATTTAGCAAAACATTTTAAAGCTTAAACATTTTTACTTCAAAATAACTTAACTTACAACTTCAAAATATGCCAAAATCATACTTATGAAATTCAAAACGTACTTATTCAAACATATACTCAATATATCATAAAAAGTACTTAAACTAAGCTTAAAAGTAATTGAAAATCAAGCCCTACCACCTTAGGGTGGTTCAGCCTCTATATGAATACAAAAGAGGGGGAATTCCCCTCTTTCAAATAAACCTAAAAGCAAGTTGTAAATACTTATAAAATCCATTAAAAGTCTTAACCCAAAATCCTTTAACATAAAACTAATTTCTACTCAAGTCATACTTTCTCTAAGTATTGTAAAATCCATAATCATTAAAAGTATAAGAAAAGATTTAAACCACCATTTAACTACTTATCAACTAACACATTAAAGTCAAAACCAAGCAATAAAAGAAACAAATTAATAGGCCCTTCACCTTAAGTGATTCGGCCACTCTTGCAAATGGAGGAGGAAAAGGTTTTCTTTTCAAAATAACCACACTTACTTTAAGGAAAACCATTCAAAAACACATTAACATCAAAAGAAAACAAAGCATGAAACAAAACTTAAGGCCCTTCCTTCATGGAGGTTTGACCACTCTTAAAGAAAGGGGAGAGAGGTGTTCCTCTTCCCATTCAAGCATTTCATTATGCTTAAAAATCACGAAAAATCATATAAAAGCAACTAAAAAAAACAAATCCCCAACCAAGTCACAAAAACTTCAAAAATCATTCAAAATCTAAAAATTGATAACTTAAAGAAAATGAAAGGGAAGGGAAATATTATTGCACTAACCTTTAAATTAAGCTTGAATAAGCTTAGAAAACCTTATTCCTTAGCCTTTTCCTTTCCATTAGAGGATGGTTCTCCAACCTCTTCAAAGTAGGAAAATCAACCCTTAAAATTAAGAAATAACAAATGAAGAAGATGGAGCATGATTTAGTGCATCAACTACTTGTCTAAACCATGAATTCTAATTATTAATTCACAAAACTCAAGAATCACAACTTACATATTTTGGTAGAAACTCCACATTCCTTAGCTTAGGGGCTCCAAATTCTTACTCCTTAGCTTAGGTCTTAATGTTTGATTATTAATTCAAGGGTTAAATTAGGTGAAATAACCCATTAATTTATTTTTAAAAGAATTTTTATTTAAAATTTAATTGTAAATTTTCACCAATGAGAATTGGCGAAAAATAATATTTTTTTTGCCGCGAATCGAATCGAAAACCGAATTTAAATAGTCTAATTCAGTTGAAAAACCCTTAAATCAAATGAAAATAGGCTAAATCATTGGGTTCAACCAAATCAATTCAAATTGAACCAAAATCATTTAATTAAAATAAATATTAATAAAAAAATAATTAAATAAATTAATAAAAAAAAAAAAAAAAAAAAAACAGAAATCCTCTCCTTCCTCTCCCTCTCTCCCGTTCACCTCCCTCTCCCTTTCCTTCTGTTTCGACCACCACGACAGGGCGGAGGCGGCGATCGAGACACCAGGGGGCGCCAACCTCAACTCCGGCGTCTTCTCCAGCCTTCTCCTCGTGGAGCGGGACGCAGCAGCTGGTCTTCCAGCGCGAAATCGTTGCCCCTTGACAGCAGCGATTCCTTCCATTTTCCGGCAATTTGGGGCCGTTTCCGGCAGTGACAGGCCAAGAGATGAGCACCAATCAACCCCACTCGTCCGCGCGGTCATTTCCCCTCCATTTATTCCGGCGATGGAGCAAGGAGAATGAAGCCACCATGAACTGCGGCTCCAAGCTACTGTCGAGCTTGATCTGCGGTGATGGAGGCCTGGTCTCGTGAAAATAACACCGGAAATGGAATCCTCATGAAAAATCGAGTCGAATGGTGGTGCCCTTGCAAAATTCTGGGCTGTTTTGGTACTCC
>CANUEX010024665.1:0-29021 GCA_948099535.1 Jatropha multifida | reverse complement strand
TTGTATTTCAATGTTTAAGAGTTTTGCCAAAACTTAAAGAAGGGTTGAAAGTGAAAAGATGAGTTTTAAGACTAAATATTTTTAAGAAATGGTTTTAATGTTTTAATTAAGTGTTTTTGATTTGAAATATGGTGTTTTATGAAAGGGAATTCTTTCCCCTTTTGGTGACCTAAAGAGGCCGAACCACCCTAGGGTGGTAAGACATGTTTTTGTCCTTTAAATGTTGATTTTTAAGTGTTTTAAGCTATGCATATATGTTTAATAAGAAGTAATGATTTTGGTTTGGAACATAAGGAAGCTTTGATAAGTATTTACAAGTTGTAAGTTAATTAATTTTGAAGTAATAAGTGTTAAGTTATGGAATATTTTGCTAAGGAATTATGTATAAGAAATAAGGTTATTTGTAAAAGAATAGTTTTGTTTTGGGCTCTAGTATGCATGATCGAAATATATTAAGATGAGATTTATTTTAAGTGATGAGCATGTTCGGGTTATCAGCCCATTCTGTTATATGAAAGCTATGATCATATCCTAGGGTTATCAACCCTTTTGAATAAGCAGGCACGCTTATTATTATGTGAGTATGTGGCGCTTTCATAGCCCACTAGGGGTGGTACCACAGGCCTTATTTTTGATAAGTGGTGGTGCTTTCATGGCCCACAATTAAGTGATTGTGAAATCGAATCTAGTTATGTTTCTTTCTTTATATATATGAGCCCTTAACTAAGAAACATGATTTTATTCTGTTATAAAGAAATCAGAGATGTATTTGTATTTATGAAGTTTTTCTTACTCTTGATATATTATGAACTAATTTTTAAGAAACGAACTTTTTATGATATTCGAAATATTTTAATTTAATTGGTACCTACTGTATATTTGACTTGAGTATTTTAAATTATATTTGAGATTTATCGCTTTGGCAATATTTTGCTACTTTATCGATAATTATTTAGCACCACTGAGTCTTCCACTCAGCGCATTGATTTTTATCACACGCAGGTTAAGAGCGGTGGACGCTACCCGAAGACCGGAGGAATAGCATCAGAGTAGAAATATTATCTTTGGGTAGGACATACAGTAATTTGTGATTTTGGCATGTATAGGAAATATTGTAAAAGTATTGAGGTTGTAAATATTGAAATTGTAATTAATGAGATTGGTGGTTATTAAGTATTATTATCTTATTATATTTATTGTGTATGGTTGTTAATAAATATTTCTTAGAATGAATGGTAAATTAACATGATAGGACATGAGTGAACTGATATGACCATTTAGAAGTGCTGCGTGATTTTGAGTTGATTGGAGTCTTGGGGATTGGAGGAGTATTTATATTTGAAGTGTTTTTGTTTTCTCCATGTGGCAAGTTAATTTTTAGGGGAAACTCTTGCGACTTTTTTGTAGAAATTTTCCTTAAATTTTATTTTATAAAAAAAAAGTTACTTGCCTCCTCATGAAAACTTGGCCACTTATAATATACGATCTAGAGGTATTAAGTATGATAAGACAGTGCTCCAGTACCGAATGTGGCATTCGTCATCTGGTTCTCCGGGATTCGGCGGCGAGTGTTATAACAGGTTTTTGTTCTATTCTCGTTATCGGCTTGCACTATTTTGAGGAAGTAAAGTCATAGTTTACAATTCAAACACATCTAAACAAATGTTTACCTCATGAATTATGGCCCATATTTAAGAATATAAAAATCCCAATCCTCAGCTTGAATCGCGCTATGTATCAATGCTCTTTCTTTTTTCTTTTTCCTTCTTCTCTTCTTTCTTCTCCCTCCAGCACTACTCAACTCTCTCTCTCTTTCTCCCCCTCCTAGTTACTGGCTGCCTAAGATAGGCTCGATGAGCCTTCACCACACTAGCATTGCCTCTCAATCATCCTCTCTCCGTTTCCATTTTGGGTGAGCAACAATAGCACCTTCTATACAGTTTTGATAGCTGATCTTCCCGATCTTAGCCATCGACCACCATCACTTGAAGTCACGTCCCTCTTGCTCACAACTCCGGTGAGCACAATAGCTTAAGCGAGTAGCGGCTCTTATTTTAGTAGACTTCAATGACTATCTCCTCCTTCTCTCTTCGTTTTAGTGAGACTGGTTGAAGGTCAGTCAGTCTGGTTCTTCCCTGTCACTGTCAATTGCATCAACCGCCTTTAGTTGTCAATCCGGCGAGCTAGTCGCCATTTTTGGCCAAGAGATTTTGAACAATAATGGTTTTATTATATCTGGTTGTTTTCTAGAAAATTTAATTAAGTCCTAGCATTTTATGGCCAGTCAATTTGATTTAATTTCAGGTGCTAATCAATATATTATAAAGTGTTGATTTGATTAGAGAACCTTAATTAATTACAGCGAAGTTTAATGAGAAACATATAAATTTAATTAAGGAATTTCGTTAACAATTGTTGATGGTGAATATAATATGAACTTAGTAAGGTCGTACCATGAAATAAGAAAGGAATAATTAGTAATCAAAGAAAATAGAGAAATTAGCTCCTTAATTTTGCCTAAGTTAATAACTATAGGATTAAGAGCCAAATAAGAAAATTAATTAAATAATCGATGAGTTATTTGGAGACCAAAAATAAATTAAGTAAAAGGAAGCCTATTAATGAAAATGTAGCAATTATTTTGAGATCAAGATTATATTATATGAATTGAGGTGGTGAAAAATTAGGTTATTAAAATGATATATGATTATATACCAAGGTCAAATCGAAGATCTATTTAATTAATGAGCTAAGGACTAAATATACAAGTTGCTATTTATAGCAGTTGGATATTGAATTGATTGAATGCCTGATAGATGGGCTGTGTGAGTAGTAATTGATAAGCATATTAGATTGCTAATGTTGAAATAAGTGGAAAGTCCTATTTTAAGGGAAATACTGCCAAAATATCGAGAGAAATTAGATTTATTATAACAGTTAGATATTTAAGTAAATATATTAAATTAATTCTTTAATTTCTCATTTAAGGAAAATTCATTTGTCTAATGCTATTTTCCTTTATATATATATATATATATATATATTATCTAGATCGATCGAGTTCGTCTACCGCTCTTACTAATCAAAATCCAAATTAAAACTTGTTTTTCTGCTATCACTATAAGTAATAATAAATGATGCATAACATTATCTGATTACATGCATCATTCACCCTGTACCATCTAAATATATTCAATATTCAGCTCTTGTCTTCACATATTAATATGATATTATTGAAATATAATTATTATTATCATTATCTACCATAAAAGTATAATATTACAACTATACAAATGTTATATTATCATAAACCTATGACTACTCATGTTGCTTATTAATTATCGATATGATTTATTATAATGAATGAATTATTTGAATTACTTGTGATATGATAATGATGTGCCTTCTTTCTGGATGGAATTAGGATAAAGTGGGTCACTATGGGACTATGAGTCCAGTCCGGGATCGTTAGCCATGTATGGGAGATCAGCACCCCATGTGTATTTGATGAAATATGATATGGATAATATGGTAAAACCACAAGATGGCCTCTTGTTGGTCATGTATGGATGATCGACTTCCTAGTGCACACGCAAGAGACGACAGGACATGTGCGAGGATGGCTTATCGGGGGTTTTGTGACGCCACTGACCAATCTCCATTTGATGTGATTACTTGAAGGTGGCATCTTTGAAGATGCTGATGCCGTAACACTTGGTTGATTAATTGTGTGTTCGTTATATAAATTTGGAAAGCATTTTGTCTGATTGTTTGGGTTATGCATTCTTTATTATTATTCACTGTGTTTTAAAACTTACCCCCCTTTTCCTTTAAATTTTTCCCATGAGGTAAATATTTTGCTGATCCAGATAAGCTATGCATCCTTCTTCACAGAGACTTAATAGTAATCCAACTTTTGACAATGTTAAAATATACAATATTGTGTGTATGAACAAGTGAGCCCCCTCTCGGGTGCTATGGGAAAGACTCATTGGGGCCGAGTCTGTCCAGACGGTCCCATTAGTCAGTTCGTCATGAAAGAAAATTGGAAAACGTTGAGACTGGTCAAAAGCCCACTGTGGTCCCTTCTCGATTCATTTTAGTTTAGCCCTGTGTGTGGCTAGTTAGTCTTATTAATTGATCTGATTACCGATTTTATTAGTTTTATGGCTGTGTTTAACGATTAAGTAGTGTCAGGTGGCTCTTTAGAGCTCTTTGACTGTGTGTGGTGTGTTAGAGTCACCACCTTACTTTATTTTTATTTTCAGGGAAAATACAAGGTAAAAACCCTGTGATTGGCTCCGTTATTGTGTGTCACAATGGGAAAAATGCACTAGCCTCGAATTAATGGGTACAGGTACTAGGTTTTTAATTCCATTGTGTAGATCAACAGTTTGGATTTAATTAAAAATAAAAAATCATTATTTTGCATGAATGTCATTTTATCGATGCATGGGCATACTCATAATGCATGTCAATATCTGAAATATACTTATCGAGGGGTTCTAGGTCATGCAACACGTTCCCCTAAGTCTAGAACGATTAGTTTGATTAGCGACCCACCACTTAGGCTGAAATCCATAGATATTCCTTCGTACCTCATTTGTTTGAGGATCAGGGAGTACGAAGCTATATCATCGAACAAGATGGTAGTGTTTTGAGGGTGCCACTCGTAGAGTGGGCTTATTGGTGTGCCGACTGATTCTGGGCTTTTGTTTGAAAGCTAGTTTTGACGTTTTGCTGGATTGACTTGGCTTAGTTTGCTAGATAGACCAGACTTAAAGCATGCATAGTACCGAATAGACCAGGCTTTGGCAATTGATAATTTGTTGGATGGAACGGGCTTAATTGACAGAGTCTGAGTTTGATAAATTATACCCTCGCACTTGTGATGCGACCTGATTGGAGCTCCACGGTGTGTTATTGACTAAGGAGGTCGAGTCTTCCTCTGGATATAAGCTAAGATAGGGCACGAGGACCCATATTATATTCTTATATAATATTCTTAAATGATAAATCATTAATCAATTGCTAGATTTGATTAATAATGAATCACTTAATTAGTAGTTTTGCCCTAAGGAAGGTCAAAGTTTGAGTGAAAGTCGAAAGGATTGACTCTTGAGAGCCAAGTCGGGCTTTAAACTCAACTATGAAAGATGAGCAAAGTAAGACTTTGTGGCCGTGGAATCGCAATAAGGAGTATGAGAGACATTGATGCTTGAGAAGCACTTGATCAAGCAACAAGAGGCGCCTAAATGAGGGGGTGGAGTGTACTTTTCATTGCCGAAGGGGGTGGCTGAGCCGGCCTGGTCTATACCGACCACCCCAAAAATGGCACTAAAGATGAGCTTTTCGTCACCGACGAAGGGTCCCGGCGGCAGCTTGATCACTGCAGCAGTTGCACTAGACAGCGGCGATCCTGGTAAATTGCTAAGATGTCCCTCCCCTTTGGGTTCTGGGTTCTCAAGCTTCTAGGAGTCTATCCGAGGCTCAAATGATGTTTGATCGAGCTGATTCTCACACCATTGGAACCATAGTAGAATTTCCTAGAGCCTTATGCTAAAATCATGGTCAACAGTTTGCCCTCTCTGAGAGATCGAAGCTGATCAAGGTCCAGTCTATCTGATATCTATTTCAGCACTTGTAAAAGTAAATACAATCTAAAAACCATTCCTAGAGGTTTATGGCGACATTTGGAACATCCGGTGTCAATCTCGTTTGATTTTGAGAAAATCTTTCAAGAGTCGGTCTTTTAGGTTTTTCGAGGATTATCCATGGTTGTTTATCATATTAGAATGTACGGCTAAATCCAAATTCTATTACGTATGATTCATTTGTTGATCGGAGTTCAGATGAGTCCCGAAAAGTCTATTCTTTCGAGCAGGAGCAAGGCTCATCCTCCCTATTTTCTATAAAAAGGGGTGGGTGTGATCTCATTTTTCACACCTCCTCACTTTCTCTCTTCTCCCTTTTTCTAGAGATTTCTGAAGATGTTTTCCCTTTTAGAAGAAATGACCCAACAACTAGGACGCGCTCGCTTGACAAATTTCGGCAATGCTGACTTCATCCTAAAGGCTCGGGAATCTCATCTCTTAGTTGTCGCGTAAAGTAGGATACTTTGTCTGATTAGTGCTTATACCTTCTCTTTATTGCATTTTTACCCAAAATCTTCTCTACTTTAGATTTTAAGTCTAATTTTGCCTTTGATTGAAGATGTAGCCTCCTTAGACCCAATAGGTAGTCCTGGTAGGAGTCTAATTGTGTTTCAACGTGCGATCCCTAGTTATGGGGAAAATTACTGCTTTGTCCTTGTGGCCTATTTTGGGTCGAATTAGGGTTTCAACCTCCTATGATCCTGTGATCGGTCCTAAGAGGAGTCTGATGGGTCTAAATACCCTATCACGAGTCTAAAAACTCCAATAGTTGGTCTAAATACCTTGATAGACAGTCTGAAAACCCTATTGTGAGTTTTAAAACTCTGATAGTTTATCTGAATACCCTGATCTGAGCCTAAAAACTCTATGATTTGTGATAAAGGGAGCCCATTGCAGAGGACGACAAGGGGATCTTAGTGTGGTGGCGAGGGTTATGCAGAAATATCCTACTGTCACTGAGATGATAGCTCCTATGGGTTTGCACTATCTAGTGACAATGGAGAGTGTCCATTCTTACTTTCCTTTATGGAGGGCACTAGTAGAGAGATGGTGGAAAACCACTAATACCTTCTATACAACCATTAGAGAATAGATCCTCATACCTTTTGAGTTTGCTATTCTGATAAGGATCCATTTCAGTTCTTGCCACTAGACATAGATTCCTCCATGTTGTCGCCTGAGCGTTTTACAGATTTGCTGGGTTTTGCTCCAGAGCTAAGTGTTAGCGGGTCAAACCATCGAATTTTCTGAGATTGATTATTTATATGTTGAAGCCTCTGACTCTTATCTAGAAAGCTTAGGCTTTCTTCTTTTTTCCTTTCATTGCTCTTGTATTGACTCAAGATGTGCCTTTGGAGATTCCGGTGATGCGCTGCTTTAGGCCAGCTTTGATAAGGCGGCATGCCAAAGAGGATCATATGGCTCTGAGCAGTTAGATTCAATAAGTTGTCCATAGCTCAGGTATGTGCTAAACAGCTCATGCACCCTATCTTCAAATTGAGACTTAAACTTTGACATTTGGGGGTGTGTGTTTTTCGTAGGTGAGGATTCGCATGTTTCAGCGTGTCCTAGACACTCCTTTGGAGGGGAACTTACAACATGCTTGGACTATGACGCACAATTGAGTCCTTTTAAGGTGTGGGATAATTAGGCAGTACTATCTAGGTGAGCAGGTCTATCATCAAAACATGGGCCTATATCAGATCCCAACCAACCCCCTTACAGACATGTTGGATGACATTGGCATAGAGAATCAAATCGAGAAAGCACTGGGTGAGCTGATGGAGCCATTTTTGCTAACCGAGGACTCCTATGCTGACTAGGTAGCTGCCACACTGGCTCCTCAAGTCAAGCCTCCCCTGGATAGGTCTTTAGACATGAGAAATAAATCATCTTTTGAAAGGCAAGGCGGTGGTGCCAAGCTTGTGAAAGATTTCAATTTTGATATAGACTCGGAGGCCGTCTTTAATGTGGTAGAGGGTATGCGAGCTGGTTGTGGTTCAACTAGTCACCCTTTGGCTTCCACTGGCACTTCTACAGGTGGAGGGTCGTCTTCGAGTTGTCATGCTCCTAGATCCAAGTGTTCCCAATTTAGTAACATTCTTCTTTGTTTAAGGCCAGAATCATAGGAGACAGTTCCCTATGATTTGATTTTTATTTGTCTGATGGTTGGCCAACGTACCCTGCCGACATACTGATACATTCCCTTTCTCTCTCTGCATTCATCTTTCATGCTCGATCTTGATTTTTACTGCTAACCCCTTTATGTTTTTATTTGCAGCCGAGCATTAAGTGGGCTTAGGAGATTTCAATGGCTATGGGGCTTCTCCGAGCGGTGCTTTCTAATTCTCTTACTGGTGAGAGGATAGCCAACCAGAGACCAATGGGGAGAGAGAAATAGATAAGGAAGTGTAGGTAGTAGGGCTTCTTCTAATCTTAATGTATTTTTGTTGGGATAGGTTGCCATATCGATACATTTTGGGCTGGTGCGCCTTGATTTGAGCACTAAATTTTTATAGGATCTAATATAGAACTCTTCATTTTCCACATTTCTATTCTGTTTATTTTATTTGTCTGCATTGAATGCTTTGAATTTATGACTTACACTGATTGCCTCTTTGGCATTGGTCGTCTTATCTAGTTGTGTTGGAGCTGGTCGCCATATTTGCTAAGTGAACTTGGCGCTGATCATCCTATTTTCTAACTTGGCATTGGTCGCCCTATTTGTTGAATGGATTTGGCACTGGTCCCCCTATTCTCTGAGTGAACTTGGCGCTGATCGACCTATTTGATTTCTGTATTGGTGCTGGTCGCCCTGATTTTGCCTGATTTGGCACTAGTTGCCCTATTTTGTGGGTGGTTTTGGTACTGATCGCCTTGTTTGGTTTTTGAATTGGCGCTGATCGCCCTGATTTTGTCTGATTTGGCGATGGTCACCCCGCTTTGTCTAATTTGGCGCTAGTCGCCCTGCTTTGTCTGGTTTGGCATTGGTCGCGCTATTTTCTGAGTCTATCATTACTTGCTGCCTTGACACCTCACACTTTGATCTAAAAACCACAATTAGCTTAAGCAGAATAAGTATGCATGATACATGACATGCCATTTTTTATGGTCAGGCTAAATTTTTTATGGAGTATCTGTGAGAAAATAAGGCCCGATATGCCAATTTTTATTTTTCGGTCTGGCTTTCTTCTCTCTCTCTCTCTCTCCTTCTTCCTTTTTCTCTTTTTTTTAGGGGCCTATTGATACTGTACAGCCTGAAATCGACGTCGGTGTCCTCCAGTATGGTGCGATTTTGGTACTTCGCCCAGGCCAAAATGACACCATTTTAGGGCACATCAGTGCCGACTATGGCCTGATTAGCGGCAGCACGCTTCTAGCTGATGGAGGTTGAGGCCTCTAAATACCTCATTTATGGCTCCAAAACATTTATCATTTTGAGCCCTAGGGCCCTACTTTCTCAAATTTCACACACTCTACCCAAAAATGGAGCCATTCATTAGTTATGGCATGCAAAGGTGGATCAAGAGGCTAACAAAAGTGGAGAAGATTAATTTGAGCTGGTATGGTATGGCTTCTTTGGTGACGCTGAGAGGCTTGCCGATGGACTGGGCTTATTTGGATGCTTGTTTACACCTATGGGATCTACAAACTCATGTTTTTCAGTTTGGTACAAATTTTGAGGAGATGTGTCCGACATATGAGGAGTTTGCGGCTATATTGGGTAGTAGTTCTAAGGGGGCTCCGGTGGTTACATCAATCAGGATTGAGATTTTTAGGAGCTTCATGAGGATGCTCAGTCTCTCTATGACAGAGGCTAGGAAGTGGGTGGTAGAGGATTAGGTGGATTATCTGGGTTAGTGGAGCAATATGTAGATCCACTCGGGTTCGATGACTTGGAGCACCAAAGGTTCAAGACTCAGGCTTTGGTTTTTTGTTTGGTGAACACCAATACACTGACTAGTTCAGTAGGCCGGGGGACCTGAAGGTGGCAGACTTGGTCCTTTAGATGGACGGAGGTGCCAAAATTGCTAGTGTGGCCTTGGCGAAGACTATTCTGAGCCTCGATCGAGCTTACAAGGTGGAAGGGATCTGGTCAGATAGTCCGATCCTGCTTCAAGTAAGCATTCTTGAACTAAATTTTGGTTATATTTAGATATGGTTCTTTCTGAAAAAGGCTTAGGTTTGGGTTGCATATGAATGCCTGTTTAAGAGTCTAAGCAGTGGGGGCAATGTCTAGTCTTGCATGCTTTTTAGGAAGGAGTTTAAACTATTTGAGTTGTGTTTATAGCTGGATTTGTTTGGGTAAGGGAGGTATTGCATGTAAATGCCTGTTTTATTTTCTATGTGATGGTGCATTATCTCATCTTACAGGTCTGGCTGAGGGATCATTTGAGGGTAGTGGTGCCACCACGATGCGCCCATATGAGCCCTCTCAATATCGTTCCACACGAGTCATGGTGAGACTCGAGTCAAAGGATAAGTGGTTATGGTGGTTGTTGGCACTGAGGCCGAATTAGATTTTATGGAGATGTGATTTATACAAGATTAGCCAATTTCTGATTCAGTCTGCTGGGTGCTAGATGGCTTATCTACTGGGCATGGATAGCATCACATCCTACCCTAGTTCTAGACTAATGAGGCAGATGGGTCATGTTCAGGGGTTGCCACTACCTGGAGCTCTTTTCGGGATATACTGATCCCTCCACGGATTACTGTGGTTGTCTTGGGTTGTTGGTCAAGAGGGGCTGATATGGTTCAGGCTGGAGTTTCTGGGGGCAAGACTACTACTTATGAGGCTTGGTAGATTATAGAGCATCGTAGTTGAGAGAGGGAGCGCAGAGCGACTCTTACTCGAGAGATCGACGCTAGACTCCGGGCGATGACTGAGACGACTTTAGACTCTATTGGATGAGTTGGCCTTGAGGATTCTAATGACTCGAGGGAGAGGCCTCCGAGGCAGCGCAGACGGTTTGCCTAGTCCCTCGATGCATGCCGACCTTATATTGACAAGGTACGACTTTTATTTTTTGATTTTTTACTCAACCCATATTTTATATTAGGGCTTTGAGATAGGATACTGACCCATGATGTATAGAGGTTCAGTTGACACAATTTTTAGTTTTTGGACACTCTGGTATTGAACATATATAACTGACATAGATAGACATATGACAGAGATAAGTGAGTAAGTGATAGGGCTTTTTGCAATTGTCTTTTTCCATAGCTTGTACTAATTTAAGACATGTAAAAAGGGAATCATTTTGACACTTTGTTGAAAAGGAAATTCAGTTTTATTCTTTATGAGATTGCCTCCTTTGAGCCTTAATTATTGCCTAAGCCGCCCATTCGAGTTTTCAACCTAGCAAGCTACCCTATGTTGTCCTAAGCCGTCCTTTTAGGTTTTCAGCTTAGCGGGCTTTTGATTTTGTCTAAGCTGCCTGCCCTTACAAGTTTTCACGTTAGCTTGATTTGTTTTTTATTTTTGCTTTTTTTCATTGGCACAAAAAATCTAGAATTTTCAAGAGAAGAGGGGCAAAAAATGTGATTTATTATTGTTGTGACTGCACCCACAGGTTGGGCTACCTACGTATCCCGTAGTTTGGCCTTAACAGTGACATAAGGGAAAGTATTTCTAGTGCTAATGCTTGAATGCATTCATACAATGTATCTTTTGAGTTGATTCAAGTTGCATAAATTGGTGAACTCATTACCATCTATGTTTGACAAGATGACGACACCTCCGGAGAGGATTTTCTTTAGTATGTAGGGGCTTGCCCAGTTTGGCCTGAATTTACCACGGGGATCGTTCACAGAAGCTCTAATTTCCTTGAGTATAAGATAACCCTCTTTGAGTTTTCGATCCCGAATTCTCTTATTGAAATGCCTGGCTATTCTCTGCTGGTAGCTTTGAATCTAATTAAGAGCTTCAAGCCTTTTCTCATTAATAGTATTCAACTGATTGTGATAGTTTTGAACCCATTCTATTTTGGGCAGCTGACTTCTCTCATAGCCCTAGCTAATTTGATTTGAACTTTAATAAGGAGGACTACTTCCATCCTATATACGAGTGAGTAAGGCGTTGCCCTGGTTGGTGTCCTAATGGAGGTTTTGTATCCCTATAAGGCAAATGGCAGTTATTCAAGCCAACTTCTGTGGTTGTGAATCATCTTTTAGAGGATGTTCTTAATGGACTTGTTTGCTGCTTCAACTGCTCCATTAGTCTAGGGCCTATATGGTGAAGAGTGATGGTACATGATTCTGTACTTGGTCATCAAGACGGAGACCTCTTTCCGAAAGTGAGACCATTATCTATGATGATCTCAAAAGGGATTTCATATATGCATATGATACTCGTCTGGATGAATTGAGCTACTTTTCTAGAGTTTCGAACATGATAGGAGGTAACTTCTACCCACTTGGTGAAGTAGTTGATGACTACCAGGATGTACTCATACCGATTAGAAGAGTTAGGGGTGATTCTGCCAACCACATCAATTCCCCAAGTTACAAACGGCATGGTGTTGTGATTGGGTGAAGAGCCACTGTGGGAAATTTCTAGAGCATGGCATAAATCTGGCCTTTATGACACTTCTGAACAAATTTGGTGCAATATGATCGCATGGTCAGCCAATAATAACCCCGATTGGCGATCTTAGGGACTAAAGCCATTCCATTCATAAAGGGCCTTCTTCTCAACCATGTACCCATTCCATAATCTATAAGGCCTCTTCTTTAGTTATGCACCTGAGATGTACCTGATTCCAAGTTCATATGTACAGAATTCCATCCCTGTAACAAATTGTTTTTCATAGTCAGTAATAGTGATATACCAATCTGTGAATAGTACCATAAATTTGGGATTTGATATTATTTCGGTTCGAAAAAAATTAATACTTGTGTCTAATATTTTATTTAATATTTTTGGAACATGTTTGCATAATTTAGTTGGGTAGAGAATATTTTTGGGGAATTTAAGTAATTAGTGAATAGTGTTTTCTATTGAATTAATATTAAGGAAAATTAAGAAATTTTTTTATGGAGCTAATTTAATATAAATATGGAGTTAGATAACAATTCAACGACAATCATTTGGTTAATTTCTAGAACCCTTGGATGGAATTACCTAAGACTTAATCTTGGCCATTAATTTGACATAATTTTGGGTAGCAAAATTTGACTTGATTACTTAAGTCAACTAAAGTACTACTTTTCAATATTTTCTTCTTCTCCTCCTCCACTTCAATGTTAACTCCTTTCTTCCTCTCCTCCATTTTATTTCAATTTCTCTTACTATCAAACTACACTAAACCACCTAAACAAACCATAGCTAATTGATTAAACATGGAGAATTAAGTTAAAGGAGTGGTATTTGGTGATTTTAATAAAGGAATTTGGAGAATTTCTACAAATCAAGTAAGTTGTAATTTTTTATTCTAAGGATTTAATTGAGGAATTCATAGAATATATATGGTAGAATATGCTCTAAATCATGTTTCATCTTTTTCTTTCGTTATTTCGTGATTTTAATGGTTATTTTTACTACTTTGAAGAGGTTGGAGAAACATCCTCCAAGGGCAAAGAGAAAGCTAGGGAGTGAAGCTTTCTAAGCTTATTTTAGCTTGTTTATAAGGTCAGTGCACTTATACTTTTCGTTTTCTTTCAATTTATAAAGTTTGACAGTTTTAGGTTTTTAGTGAATTTTGAGAATTTTGCATTTTATATTGTGATTTTTGATATTTGATTTCTTAAATGAGTTTTGAATGATTTATAAGCATGGTAGAGTGCTTAATTGGAAGGGAAAACAACCATTTCGACCACCCTAAGAGTGGTCGAACCTAACTTGGTGAAGGACCCTATGTTTTCTTTGATTTTTATATTTGATTTTAGCTCTAATGAGTTAGTTGATAAGTAATTTAATGGTAGTTTAAACCTCTACCTTGTATTTTAAAGTTTAAGAATTTTTCAAGACTTAAAGAGAGTTTTAAATGCATAAAAATGAGTTTTAAGGCTAAATGTTTTTAAGTAAAGATTTTAATGCTTTAAGTAAGTATTTTTAGCTTGAAATATGGTATTTGGAGGGAGGGAAATTTCCTCCCCTTTGTTGACCTAAAGAGACCGAACCACCCGAGGGTGGTAAGGCATGATATTCTTTCTCTAAATGTTGGTTTTTAAGTATTTTATCCTATGCATATATGTCTATTATGAAAATATGATTTTTGTTAGGAATATAAGTGAGTTTTGATGGATTTTTACAAGTTGTAAGTCAAGGAAATTTGAAGTAAAAACATTTAAGTTATGAAAAGTCTTATTAAGAAATGAGTTATAAGAAATGGGATGATTTATGAAGAAATAATATGATTTGGACTCTTATGTACCTTGGTTGAAATGTGTTATGATATGATTCATTTATGTAAGATGAGCATGCTCAGCTTTAAGCAAACTAGCTTATTATGTATAAGTAGGCTTTAATGCCTTTATGTTATGGTTGGCGACCTAAGGCCAAATATGTTATGATATGGAATCAAATCTATTATTGTTACTCCTCATATATATAAGACCTGAAAATATAATAAAAGAAATGAAGCATATGTACTATATGCTAAAAATACTATTGCTATGTTTTAATTGAAAGTAAGGAAATGTATTTTGAATGAGTATTTTTATTTGTTTATTATTTGTTAACTTATGGTTGAGTTCCATATGATTCATGTTTTAAGCATTTTTAATATAATTGGAACTTTATGATTTTACTTCTAAGTATTTTCATATGAAATACGTTCAAGCATTTTATTTAGCACCATTGTGCGATATACTTAGCATGTTGATTTTATCACGCGCAGGTTAAGAACAATGGGTGCAACTCAAAGATTGGAGGCATAACATCAGAGTTGAAGATTATATTTTGGGTAGATTATGTGTTTAGATTATATGGAATGTATAATAATAATTTAAGGAGATGTAAAAAATAATTAAGTTATGTATATTAAGTAAGTTAAATGATTATTTCTTAAACATATTTTATAGTTGAATATAATATTATGCTCTAAGTTAGAATGTATATCAGAACCATAAATGTGATGATATTTATGATGAGTTAGATTATTTGATTAAGGTGAAATTATAGAAGTTCTTATGACTTATGTTGATTTGGAGTTTGATGGGGCTTGGAGGATTATAATTAGAAGTGTCTTGTTTTTCATTTGTTTGGCAAGTTTTATTTTTAAGGGAAACTCTTAAAATTTTTCTACAAGAATTTCCTTAAACTTTTATTTTTAAAATATATATATATATATATATATATATATATATTTACGTGCCTAAAATGTGAATACTTACTCATTTCTAATATATTTCATGATCTGTATTAGTTAAGACGGTGCCTCCAGCACCAAATGCGGCACTCGCCGTCTAATCCTCCAGGACCAGGCAAAGGGTGTTACATTTAATGGTATCAAAGCATAGGTTTAGACGATTCTAGGATTGAATCTAAGTATGTGAATTTATTTGTTGGGAGTAAGAGTATAAGTGATTTGAGTTAAATACATGCTATATAAGTTTCTTTGGGATCTTCTCTCTAATGTGAACCTTTTGGTCTTCATAGGTCTTTAGTCATATCTCAGCATCTGTCGGACGAGTAGATGGATAGTTATGCCCCAGCTGGTAGCAATGTACCTCCTGGTGGTGTCGCTAATGATGTGATAGATTCTGAAGTAGAGCACGCCTCGGCTGCAGGGCAAGCTGCTACAGGTCCTGCAGGACCGAACCAGTGTGATTTGGTGCAGCAGCTGGTTGCTACTTTGAGACAGGCAGCAAGAGTTATTCCTTAGGCTCCAATTGCTCTAGCCCCTATTCCAGTCAGTCCCCCTATAGACAAGCTAAGGAAATATAGTGCTGTAAACTTCATGGGTCGAAAGGATGATGTACCTTCCACAATAGAGTTTTGGTTGCAAGCTACAGAGCGGATACTCAAGCAGATGTAGTGTATTCCTCAAGATAGGTTGACTTGTGCTACTTCCTCACTGAAGAAAGAGGCTTACTTATGGTGGGAGACAATGTGCAAAACAGTAAGTGCAAAGAGGAGGACATGAGAATTTTTCTTATCTGAGTTCTGAGAGAAGTATGTGGGTGAACTTTTCACTGATTAGCACATAACAGAGTTCTTAGAGCTTAAGCAGGGTCAGATGAATGTGTTTGAGTATTAGTGAGAGTTCCTTCGTTTGAGTAGGTATGCCTCTAGTTTGATCACTTCTGAGTTGGATTGGTGTAAGTGATTCAAGAAGGGCTTACACGACGAGTTTAGGATGCACTTGACATCATAGCCCCACCCCACACTAGCTTCTTTGGTGAAGGCTGCCCTAGAGCTTGAGGAGATTAGGACAAAGCAACAGGCCAAGGGTTAGAGGAGTCAGCAGGGTGGTCAGTATAAGAGGTTTCAAGGAGCTACATCAGGACAGACTTCTGTGGTCCAATCGAGTAACAAGAAGTTTAGAGGTGCACCACAACCTGGGTTCAGGCAAGGTCGGAGATTTGGCCAGAGTACCTATGTTAGAACAGCTCCATAGGCCACATCCATTGCTAGTGGTGGAGGTACTGGTTGGACAGATGTACCGATATGTACATAGTGGCAGGAGACATTTTGGGGTGTGTATGAGATTTATGGGTGGATGTTTCAGATATGGATCTACTGAGCATATGATCAAGGATTGCCCTATGATAGTGACTAGATCAGCTCACCAGGTTGGGAGGCCAACCCCTTATGCTCCGAGAGGTAGAGGCAAAGGTCGTGGCGATCTGGGTGGCACTAGGAGTCAGAGGCCAATTTCAGAGTCAGTGGATAGACTGGAGGTTAGAGCACCTACCAGGGCTTATGCTATCAGGATCAAAGAGGAGCGGGATGCTTCGGATGTCATAGCAGGTATTTTCTCCATCTTAGATACTTTAGTACATGCTTTGATAGATCCGGGCTCCACGCATTCATATATATGCATACATATGGGTAGTTTGGGTAGTATGCATGCTCACACTCTAGAGCACAGCATTGAGGTCATTAGTCCTTTGGGTCAGCGTGTAGTAGTCAATCGAGTATATAGAGATTGTCCAATTGTTATCTATGGCTATAGATTTTTGGGAGACTTGATAGAGTTGTCTTTTCGAGAGTACGATATGATATTGGGCATGGATTGGCTGTCCATACATGGGGTTATTATTGATTGTAGATGTAAGAGGATTACACACCAGACTTCATCTAGTGAGGAGATTATAGTTGTGGGTGAGAGGTTGGATTACCTCTCAAATGTTATTTCTACTCCTATTGCTAGAAAGATGATTTAGCATGGATGTGAGGCATTTCTAGCTTGTGTACTTGAACCAGAGCAAAGATCTCCTAGTGTGCAGGACATTCCTACAGTATGTGATTTTCCATATGTGTTTCCCAATGAGTTACTTAGTTTAGTATTAAGGTTATGTCGGGTATTGCACTAATATCTATTACTCCATATAGGATGGCTCCTGCTAAGTTGAGAGAGTTAAAGATTCAAATTTAGGAGTTGCTTGATAAGGGCTTCATACGACCTAGTGTATCCCCTTGGGGTGCTCTGATGTTGCTTGTGAAGAAGAAGGATGGGTCTTTGAGATTATGCATAGATTACAGCTTAATAAGGTGACAGTGAAGAATCGGTATCCATTACCTTGGGTAGATGATTTGTTTGATCAGTTGAGAGGAGCTACAGTGTTTTTAAAGATTGATTCGAGATCAGGTTATCATCAGTTGGGGGTTAGAGAATCAGATGTGCTTAAGACTGCTTTAAGGACACGATATGGCCATTATGAGTTTTAGTTATGCCATTTGGTTAGTTTGCAGTTTTTATGAATATGATGAATCGGATCTTCCATCCTTATTTAGACCAGTTTGTAGTTGTCTTTATCGATGATATTTTAGTGTATTCTCGGACTAGGGAGGATCATAATCATCATCTACGGATAGTTTTACAAATATTGAGAGAGGCAATTGTATGCTAAGCTCAATAAGTGCGAGTTCTGGTTGACTGAGATTGCTTTTCTGGGACATGTGATCTCTGCAGAGGGTATTAAGGTTGATCCGAAGAAGATAGAGGCAGTGCTTAATTAGGAACCACCTAAGAATGTCATAGAGATTCGCAGTTTCTTAGGATCGACTGGTTGCTATAGGAGGTTTGTCAAAGGATTTTCTCTCATTATAGCCCTTTGACTAGACTTCTTCGGAAGGATGTCAGATTTCAATGGACAGATAGATGTCAGAGCAGTTTTGATAGACTTAAGGTGATGCTTACCGAGGCTCTAGTTTTGACACAGCCAGCTCCAGGTAGACTGTATGATGTGTACAACGATGCTTCACATAACAGATTGGTTTGTGTACTGATGCAAGAGGGTAAGGTAGTTGCTTATGCTTCTCGATAGCTTAAGCCTCATGAGAAGAACTAACCTACTCATGATTTAGAGTTAGTAGCCACAGTCTTCGCTTTGAAGATATGGAGACATTACTTGTATGGTGAGAGATGTCACTTGTACACGGATCATAAGAGCCTTATGTATCTGCTTACACAAAAGGAGCTTAATTTGAGACAACGCAGATGGTTAGAGCTTCTGTAGGATTATGACTTCACCATTGATTACCATCCCGGTAAAGTGAATGTGGTTGTAGATGCACTCAGTGGAAAGGCATTGATTGTTTTGTGCTATGAAAGCTCATTTATCTGTGGCTAGATATGGTACACTTATAGCAAAGCTTATGGTTAGACTTAGCCTACTTCAGCAAATCAAAGATGCATAGAGGGGTGATGAGACTATTGCATTGTGGAAGGCCTAGTTAGGGATGCTAAGAAGAAGAGATTTGTGGTTAGAGATGATAACTATTTCTATTTTGAGGAGCGGATCTGTGTGCCTAAGATTTTTTTATTTGAGGAGGAACATTTTAAAGGAGTCCCATAGTAGTCCTTATTCTATGCATCCGGGTAGTAACAAGATGTATTAGGATCTAAGGTCACAGTATTGGTGGCCGGCTATGAAGAGAGACATTGCAAATTATGTATCGAGATGCTTGACTTGTCAGTAGGTTAAAGCAGAGCATCAGGTTCCTTTGGGTTTGCTATATACTATTTCTATACTAGAGTGGAAATGGGATAGGATTACCATGGACTTCGTGATGGGGTTGCCTACGACTCCTAGGAAGAAAGATGCCATATGGGTGATAATCGACAAATTGACTAAGTCGGCACATTTCTTTCCGGGTTAGGACTGACTTCTCTATGGAGCAGTATGCAGAGCTTTATATTGATGAGATAGTGAGGTTGCATGGGGTCCCTTCCTCCATTATTTCAGATAGGGATCCGAGATTTACTTCTAGATTTTGGAAGAAACTACATGAGGCTCTCGGCATTAGATTACACTTCAGTACAGCTTTCCATCCGCAAATAGATGGCTAGTTAGAGCGGGTGATACAAATTCTTGAGGATATATTGAGAGCTTGTGTAATTGATTTTGAGGGCAGTTGGGAGAAGTATATTCAAATTATAGAGTTTGCTTATAACAATAGTTACGAGTAGAGTATTCAAATGGGTCCATTTGAGGCACTGTATGGTAGGAAGTGAAGGACACCTTTATGTTGGACAGAGCTTAGTGAGAGTAAGATTATTGGTCCAGTTGATCCGAGATACAGAAGATAAAGTTAGGGTCATTAAGGAAAGGTTGAAAGCGGCTTCGGATCATCAAAAGTCATATGCTGATTTGAAAAGGAGGGATATAGAGTATTCGGTGGGCAATAAAGTGTTCCTTAAGGTGTCTCCATGGAAGAAAGTTTTGAGATTTGGAAAAGAGGGGTAAGCTTAGTCATAGGTACATTGGTCCATACGAGATCATTGAGCATGTGGATCCATTAGTGTAACGCCCCAAAATTTCAGATCTTAAAATAATATTATTTAGACGAATCATGAATGGTATCACTTAAGGGAGAAATAATATTTTATTTGAACTCGGTAATGGTATTGAACATAATTAATATTTATGGAGTTAATTAGATTTTATGTGATTAATCTTAATTAATTAAAGTTAAGATATAAATTTTTCATAACAAAGTAAGTAATAAATTATTGGTGAATAGTAGTTTACCGGTCTATGAATAGTACCACCAGTCCGGGACTTGGTATTATTTCGGTCCAAAAAAATTACTATGCATGTCTAATACTTGATTTAATATTTTTGGATCATGTATGCATGATTTAGGTGGGTAGAAAATATTTCATGAATATTTTTGGAGAATTAAAGTATTTAATGAATAGTATTTTCTAGTGTAGTATGTGAAGGAATAATTGAGGAATTATTTTTATGGAATTAATTTAATTAATTGGAGAGTTAAATAATAATTAGAGAATTATTTGATAAATATTTAGTGCCCTTGGATGAGAATACTAGAGACTTAATCCTAGTCATCCATATGACATAAAATGAAGTAGCCAAGTTTGACTTTGCTACTTAAAATCTACAACTTATCCAAAACACTATTCTCTCTTCTTCTTCTTCCTCCATTTTTGTTCAATTTCTCTACCTCTAAACTACCTTAAAATTGATGAATTAAACCAAAGTTTAGTGATTAAACATTAAGAATTAAGTAAAAGGAAGTGGTAATTGGAGCCCCTGAGAAAAGGAATTGGAGTTTACTACCTAAGTAAGTAAGTTGTGAATTTTTGAATTTATGAATTAATAAGTAGAATTCATGGTTTAGACATGTAATTGATACATTAAATCATGCTCCATCTATTTCTTTTGTAAATTCTTGATTTTAATGTTAGTTTTTTCTACTTTGAAGAGGTTGGAGAACCCTCTTCCAGAGGGAAGGAGAGAGCCAAGGATTGAGGCTCTCCAAGCTTAATTAAGCTTAATTTAAAGCTTAGTGTAATAATATTTTTCTTCCCTTTTCATTTTCTTTAAGTTTTCAATTTTTAGATTTTGAATGAATTTTGAAGGTTTTGTGATTTTGTTGGGGAAATGAGTATTTGGTTGCTTTTATATGATTTGGCATGATTTCTAAGCATCTACAATGCTTAATTGGAAGGGAAAACATTCCCTTCCTACCATACTAAGCTTGGCCGAATCACTTGAGGTGAAGGGCCTATTGATTTGTTCCTTTTATTTGCATGATTTTGACTTTAATGTGTTAGTGAATAAGTAATTAAATGGTAGTTTAAATCTTTTCTTACACTTTTAATGATTATGGATTTTAAAAGACTTAAAGAAAGTATGATTTGAGTAGAAATGAGTTTTATGTTAAAGGATTTTGGGTTAAGACTTTTAATGGCTTTTATAAGTATTTTCAACTTGCTTTTGGATTTATTTGAAAGATGGGAACTCCCCCTCCTTTGTATTCATATAGAGCCCAAACCACCATAAGGTGGTAAGGCTTGATTTTTCATTTTCTTTTAAGCTTGGTTTAAGTACTTTTATACTATATTAAGTCTATGTTTTGAATAAGTACACTTTGAATTTCATAAGTACGATATTGGCATTTTAATGAAGTTATAAGTTAAGGAATTCTGTAATAATAACTATTAAATTGTGTAAAATGGGTTTTATGATCAAATAAGTATAAGTAAAGGTTTTAACGACTTGGTTTTTAAGCCTCTTAAGTTATGTTAAGTATATATACTTTGTAAATATAAGTTTTGATTTGTATAAGTATGAAAAATTGTAAACCTTTACAAGTTGTAAGTTTTAATGAAGTTGATGAAAATATGTTTAAGTTAAGTATATGTTTTCGAAATATAAGTTTTAATGCATAAGTATGAAAATAAGAAAGTTTACTAAGTTGTAAGTTAAGTTATTTTGAAGTAAAAATGTTTAGGCTTTGAAACATTTTGCTAAATGTTGATTTTAAGTATTTTAAGCTAAGTATATATGTGTATTATGAAAGTATTAATTTTGTTTGGAACATAAGTGGGTTTTGTTGGATTTTTACAAGTTGTAAGTTAAGAAATTTCAAAATAATAAGTATTAAGTTATGAAATGTTTTGTTAAGGAATTATGTATAAGAAATAAGACTATTTGTAAAGGAAAAGATTTGTTTTAGCTCAAGTATGTATGGTTGAAATGTACTAAGATGAAGTTATTCCGATTATTGAGAATGCTCGTGTAACACCCACCGCCTAATCCAGGAGAACTAGACGGCGGATGCCACATTCGGTGCCGAAACACCGACCTATTCTGCTAATTATCTCCAAATCACATATTAGAAGTAGTTATGTTTTCTTAATGAGGTAAGTAATTAAAATATAAAATATAATTTTTACGGGAAATCTTACAAAAAATAAAATTATGAAGGTAAATTAAAAATTTTCGCAAGAGTTCTTTTTAAAAATTCACTTGCCGCACAAAGAAAATATGCACACTTCCAATATAATTCCTCCATACCCCAAAACTCCAATTCAATACAAAATAGCACAAGCACTTCTAAATATGCATCTATTTTATTTAAGTTCTCTCATCAATATTATAATCCATTCATTTCAAGAATATATACATCATTAATCATTCACCACACATAAAATCGAGAATTAATATTTAATCGGCTACCAATTTCATTAAATATAATCTCAATATTTACAACTTCCAAAAAGAGTTATATTAAGTTTATACATGTCATAATCCACATTCATGTATATATCCTACCAAAAATTAAGACTACTCTCTGATGCTTCACTTCCGGACTTCAAGAAGCCTCCACCATTCACAACCTGTGCATGATAAAAATCAACGCGCTAAGTGGAAGACTTAGTTGTGTTAAATATTTATAATTAAAAATAGCCAAGCAATAAATCACAACACTTTTGAAAATAAAATACTCAAATCATAAAATATATTAAGCACCGAAAATGTGCTAATTAAATCCAAATATTTTGGAAAAAAAAAAAGAAATCCACATCTCGTAAATTTTTACTAAACTCGGTATAATTTAGAAAATATCATACATATCATTATGTTTTCGATTTCTTATAATGAGATAAAATTCCATTTTTATTTTATTAAGGCTCGTACTAACACCGAAAGAATATAAGCAGATTCGATCGTGCCCTATGGAAGCGCCACCCACCAATCACACAATCGTGGCCTATAAAAGCACCACCCACCAATATCACACTCGTGGCCTATGAAAGCACCACGCGTGGCCTATGAAAGCACCACGCGTGGCCTATGCAAATGTGCAAGCACTACCAAAACAATAAGCGTATCCGCTTATTTATAAGAGCTGATAACCCTAGCATATGATCATAGCTCTATCAAATATAACAGGCTGATAACCCAAGCATGCTCGCATATCACAAAACATCTCATTATACCACATATCAATCAAGTATAGTAGAGCCAAAATAATTCCATTCTTTCACAAATAATTCTCATTTCTCATCCACCATTTCTTATTCAAAATCTTTTCATAATTAACACCTTTTATTTCAAATTACTTCTACTTACAACTTATAAAATCCAACTAAATTAATTCATATTTCAAACAAAAAACCACACCCTTATAATATCACCATTAAAAATACTAATTATTAACTTAAAATCATTTCTCAAAAACATGAAATTCTTTTCTTTGATTACTCAACCATAAAATTCCATTTTTTCATTCCAAACCTCCTTTAAGTCATGAAATTTACTTACACATTGAAATTCAAATTGAAGCTTAAAACCACCACCAAATTACTTAATAATAAGCTTATTTAAAACAAAATCAAGCTTGCAAATCAAAGAAATCAACATGCCCTTCACCTTAACATGTTTCAGCCACTTCTTTCAAAACTAATGGAAAATGTTTCTTTGCAAATCAATTACATAATTCTTAAGGAAAACCTTCTAAAAATCCATTAATCATTAAGAAATCAAAAGCAAGAACCAAAATAACAAGGCTCCTCTCTTAGAGAGGTTCGACCAACACTAAATAAAAGGGAAAGAAATGTTTCTTCTCGCATTTAGGCATCCCATCATGCTTAAATATCATAGAAAATCAAGCTTAAACATTCACATTCTCAATTCCCAACACAATTTCACACATTTCTCAAGATTTCATTCAAAACCTAAGAATCACAACTTTGAGAAATTGAAGATGTTAATGCACTAACCTTAAAAAGAAGCTTTAACAAGCTTAGAACCTCTACTCTTTGGCCTTCTCCTTGCCCTTTGAGGAAGGCTCACCAATATCTTCAAAGTAGGAAGATATTCACATTAACATCAAAATTAACAAAAAAAAGAAATGGAGCATGATTTAATGCATCTATTGCATGCATAATCCTTGAATTCTACCCATTAAATCATAAAATTCAAATTTCACAACTTACCTCTTTCAATGGCAACTTGAATTCTCCAAGCTTTTAAACCTCAATTTCAACTTTAATTATTTAGTTCTTAGAGATTAATTGTTTTTCTTTGATTTAATTAGGTGGTTTTGTGTTGACTTGTGGAGTAAAAATGAAAGAAATGGAGGAGGAAGAAGAAGGTAGAAATGGCGTGGATGATGGAGAAGAGAGGAGAGAGAAGGTGTAAACCATTAAGTAGCAAAGTCAAACTTTGCTTCTCCATTTTATGCTAAATCAATGGCTAAGATTGAGTCTTTAGGTAATTTCATCCAATGTCTCTAAATATTCCTCAAATAATTCACTTCCAAATATTACTTAACTCCACTAATTAATTAAATGAACTCCACAAAAATATTTCCTCATCTATTTCCTCAATATACCACACTAAAAATTGATATTCACAAGTTGCCGAAATTCGCCAGAAAATAATATTCAAAAGTTGTTGCAACTCTTCGAAAATATTCATGAAATATTCCCTACCCACCTAAATCATGCAAACATGCTCCAAAAATATTTAATAAGACAATAGACACATGTAATAATTTTTTCGGACCGAAATAATACCAAGTCCTGGACCGGTGATACTATTCACAGACCAGTAAATCACTATTGATAGTATTGAAAAATTAGTCCGTTACATTGCCTATTTGCTAAGAGAAGAAGATGCTCATGGGGAAAGTCTTCATTAATTTGGACTTCTTCTCATTCTTCCTTCCTCAACTCAAGCCTGGAAAGATGATCAGCTACAAGATTCTCAGTTCCTTTCTTGTCATGAATCTCCAAGTCAAATTCCTGCAATAGAAGAACCCAACGAATTAGTCTAGACTATGCATCTTTCTTTTCTAGCAAATACTTAATAGCTGAATGATCAGTATAGACTATTATTTTAGCTCCTACTAAATATGCTCTAAATTTATCAAATGCAAAAACAATAGCCAGGAGCTCCTTTTCAGTGGTGGCATAGTTGAGTTGCACATCATTCAGGGTATAACTGGCATAGTAAATGACATACAACTTCTTCTCTTTCCTTTGCTCAAGAACAGCTCCTACAGCATGATCATTAGCATCACACATAGGCTCAAATGGTAAACTCCAATCTGGTTTGCCAATTATGGGAGCTAAGGTCAATTCCTTCTTTATCTTGTTAAAAGCATTCAAACACTCTTTGTTAAAATCGAATTCAACATCTTTAACTAACAAATTACAAAGAGGTTTAGTGATTTTTGAGAAGTCCTTGATAAATCTCCTATAAAAACTAGCATGACCAAGAAAACTTCTAATTCCTTTAACTGAATTTGGAGGTGATAGCTTTTCAATCACTTCAATCTTTGCTTTGTCTACTTCGATTCTCTTTTTAGAAATCCTATGCCCTAAAACAATATCTTCACTAACCGTAAAATGACATTTTTCCCAATTCAAAACAAGGTTAGTGTCTTCACATCACTGCATTACAAGGGAAAGGTTATGAAGACAAGAATCAAAAGAAGAAGCAAACACAGAAAAATCGTCCATAAAAACTTCAATGAATTTCTCAATCATGTCAGAAAATATGGACATCATACACCTTTGAAAAGTCACTGGTGCATTGCACAACCCAAAAGGCTTTCTCCTATATGAAAAAGTACCATAAGGACAAGTGAAAGTGGAATTTTCTTGATCCTCGGGGGCTATGGAAATTTGGAAATACCCTGAATAACCATCTAGAAAGTAATAATAAGGATAACCTGCAAGTCTTTCAAGCATTTTATCAATAAAGGGTAAAGGAAAGTGGTCTTTACGTGTTGCTTTATTCAATTTACGATAATTAATACACACGCGCCAACCTGTGACAGTTATAGTATGAATTAATTCATTATTATTATTTGCAATAACTGTCATACCTCCTTTCTTGGGAACAACTTGCACAAGGCTTACCCAACTACTATCCGAAATTGGATAAATAATACCTGCATATAAGAGTTTAATGATTTCAATTTTGACTACTTGCTTCATGTTCGGATTCAATCTCCTTTGGTGCTCAATTGTAGGTTTGTAGTCTTCCTCCATCAAGATCTTATGCATGTACACACTTGGATTAATTCCCTTCAAATCTGAAATTGACCATAAGATCTTATGCATGTACACACTTGGATTAATTCCCTTCAAATCTGAAATTGACCATCCTAAGGCTTTTTTATGCTTCCTTAAAATCTGCAATTCCTTAAAACCTGCAACAACCTTTCCTCTTGATCAAGTGATAAGTGAGAAGAAATAATAACAGGAAAAGAATTATTATCACCTAAGAAAGCATATTTAAGATGAGAAGGAAGCTGTTTTCGTTCTTTCTTTGGAGATTCACTCTCTTCTTTACTTTTGATATTTTGAGCATTAGTATCAATGTTATCAATAATTGAAATATCTTTAGCATGCAAAGTATCACCACACAATTATCAACAACATCAATTCTAAAATAATCACCAGAATTCATAGAAAGTTTGTAAGATTTTAGAACATAAAAAATAACTTCCTCCTGACCTACCCTTAGAGTTAACTTACCGTCGTGAACATCAATCAAGGCTCTTACAGTTGCAAGGAAAGGTCGTCCAAGAATGAGGGATCCTTCTCTATCTTCATCAATATCAAGAATAACAAAATCAATAGGAAAATAAACTTACCTATCTTGACGAGTACGTCTTCCACAATTCCCCTTGGGTATTTGATTGATCGATCCGCTAATTGTAGAGACATCCTTGTTGGTTTCAGTTCTCCCATCCCTAGCATCTTAAAAACCTCATAAGACATAAGATTAATACTTGTACTTAAATCAGCTAAAGCCTTATCAAAGTCAAGATTTCCAATATTACAAGGGATAGAAAAAATTTCTGGATCCTTTAACTTAGGAGGCAATTTATTTTGAATGACTGCACTACATTCCTCCGTTAACATTACTGTTTCTTGATCATCAATCTTCCTTTTCTTGCTCAAAATCTCCTTTAAGAATTTTGTATAACTGGGCATTTGAGCAAGAGTTTCGGGAAAAGAAATATTTATTTGAAGCTTTTTGAACACATCAAGAAATTTGAGGAAGCTTTTATCATCCTTGGATTGCTTGAGTCTTTGAGGAAAAGGAATAAGTGGAACATAAGGTTTTACCTCCTCTTTCTCCTCAAGATCAATTATAGGAATGTCCTTCTTCTCTTTCCATCCTTCTTCCTTTCTCGGGGGGTTCCTCTAGTTCTTTCCCGTTTCTCAAAGTAATAACTTGTACCTGTTCTTTAGGATTTTTCTCAGTATTATTAGGTAACGTACCTTGAGGTCTTGAGGCCATCATGCTTGCAAACTGTCCAAATTGGATTTCCAAATTCCTAATTGTTGCTTGTTGAATTTTGTGATTTTCCCTAGTTTCATTCGTAAATTTCATGTGAGATTTAGAAAGAGCAATAAGGAGATCATCATGTACCTTTTTATCTTATGGAGGAAAGCCTGGTGGTGGATTCAAGGTGTTGTTTGGATTCTCATACGAAAGATTAGGGTGATTTCTCATCCTATTATCATAAGAATTAGAAAATGGATAATTCTTTCTTCCTTGATTCATCACGTAGTTGACTTGCTCCAAATTTTGAGGATTCAAATTGTCCAACATGCATTCCCCAACTCCATGTTGACCATTGCACTTGTCACAAGCTTGCACAATAGAATTAACAGAATTAGTGGTCAACAAATCCAATTTTCTTACCATATTATCCACCTTGCATTAAGCGCGGTTATGGCATCAATCTCATAGATTCCTACAGTCTTCTTCCTTTCCAAGGTATTTTGATAATGGCTATTGTTCTCCATTTCTTCTATCAAATTGTAGGCCTCATCAATCCCTTTCCTTTCAAAAGATCCCCCAGCAGCTGCATCCAAAGTAATCTTAATGTTATGAGATAATACATTATAAAAGGTTTGTACCTGTAACCACTTGGGGAGAGCATGATGTGGGCACTTTCTTAACAAGTCCTTGAATCTCTCCTAAGCTTCATACAAGATTTCTTGATCATGATGAGTAAAAGTTATTATCTCATTGGGCAGCTTGGTGGTCTTTGAAGATGGAAAGAATTTTGCCAAAAATTTTTTAGCTAACTCCTCCCATCTGGTAAAACTACTTCCAAGGCATGATCGTAACAAAGCACATGCCTTATCTCTCAAAGTGAAAGGAAATAATCTCAATCTAATACAATCCTCATAAATGCCATTTTATTTGAAGGTATCACAAATTTTCAAGAAATTGGTAATATGGGCATTTGGATCCTCACTAGGTAACCCTCCATATTGGATTGAGGTAGAAAGCATTTGAATAATGGCAGGTTTTATTTCAAAATTATTAGCTTCTACCCTAGGTCTGGTAATACTAGAGGTGGTTCCTTAGAGAGAAGGGGTGGTGTAATCACACAAAGTTGCAAGCAGGATTTCTCCGATTTTGTCCCAATTGGTGCTGCAGTATTTCTTGTTCCTCTTGCTCCACTAAGTCATGAATCTCGTCTTCTAATCCAACTATGGTTGATTGCCTTCGCTGTTCACGCTCTCGATTTTTTTTTGCAGCGTTGTTCCTTCGACAAGTCCTTTCAATTTCTAGATAAAAAACTAAAGGTTCACTACTTTGAGATCGTCTTTGCATAAACACTAGAAAGAATCTTTGAAAAAGTTAAAATAGCAGAAAAATAAATGTCTAAATTAATTATAGATTAATTAGTATTGATATTGGTAACATCAACCCCGGCAACGATGCCAAAAACTTGACAATAATTTTCGCAGGTGCATGAAATCATAATAAGTAATAAAGAGTGAGTAGAGTATCGTCTACCAAAATCACTTTAATCTACTATTATTTAAACGATAATAAATAGGCTATTTGTAAAAGTAAAGTAAAATAAACTAAAATAGTAGAAAGAAATTCAAACGAAAATATTTGATGAAAAGAAATTAAGGTTTAAAAGCTACTAGGGATATTGACTTCACTTAA
>CANUEX010024658.1:0-10482 GCA_948099535.1 Jatropha multifida | reverse complement strand
ATATACGGTTTAAGGTATATATAATACACAGAAAATAGTTCAAAAAAGGAAAATAATCTCCTAATATCTCCTAATAATCTCCTAGTATCCTTCTAATATATGCACAATCTACCCCAATAATTACAAGATTATCTCCTAATATCTCTTAATAATCTCCTAATATCTTTCTAATACATGCACAATCTACCCCAATAATTACAAGATTCTAACACTTTGCTTGACTTTTTTCATCTTTCGAATCATCTGATTACTTAGATGTTCTAAACACAATAGAGAGGAGAATCTCAAATGACATGAATAATCAACTTCTTCTACCTTTTACTCGTGAGGAAGTGCGTACGGCCCTCAAGCAGATGCATCCATCCAAAGCTCCTAGCCCCAGTGGTATGTCCTCGCTTTTTTTTTTTCAAGCCTTCTAGCATATTGTTGGTGTTGATTTAGAGAATAAGGTGTTAGGCATTTTGAATAATAATGATTGCCTTCTTCTATTAATCATACTTTCATTTCTCTTATCCTTAAGATTAAAAATCCCGAATTGACTAAAGATTTTAGGCTTATTAGTCTTTGTAATGTTGTGTTTAAACTGGTCACTAAGGTGTTAGCTAATCGCTTGAAATCTTTTCTTCCTATGCTTATTAATCCCACTCAATTTGTTCTTGTTCCAGGGCAGATGATTTACAGATAATGCCCTTTTAGCCTTTGAAAATTTTCATTATATGAAAAATAAGAACCAGGGTAGAGGACTTTTTGCTTTGAAATTAGATATGAGTATGCTTATGATCGTGTTGAATGGATTTTTCTTAAACAAGTGATGCTTTGTATAAGTTTCAATAGTAGATGGGTGGATCTTATTATGAGATGTGTCGCTACTATTTCTTACTCTATCCTTGTTAATGGTACTCCATTTGGGGTTTTTTTTTCCCAGCATGGTTTGAGACAAGGGGATCTGTTATCCCCTTATTTGTTTTTACTATGTGCTGAGGTGTTTTCAAGTTTAATTTCTAAGGCCGAGTGGGGTTGTTGGCTTCATGGTGTTAAAATTTATAGACGAGCCCCATCAATTTCTCATTTGCTTTTCATAGATGATAGTTTAATTTTTGCTCGTGCTTCTGAACAAGAGGCTGAGACTATTCTCCAAATTCTGCAAGATTATAAACAGGCTTAGGATAAAAAATAAATTTGGAGAAATCAGAAATTTCTTTTAGTAAGAATACTAACCCAGCTTTGTAATGCAATTACGCATAAACTTGGTGTCACAGGTGTTAAGTAGCATTTCAGGTACTTGGGTCTTCATGCAATCATTGGGCGAAATAAGAAAGTGATATTCTAAAATCTCTGTGATAGGGTCAGTCGCAAGCTGCAGGGATGGAAGGAGAAGGCTCTCTCAAAAGCTCAAGGAGATTCTTATTAAATCTATAGCACAAATCATACCCAACTACATTATGAGTTGCTTCTTAATTCTATCTGTTATTTGCCAAAAAATTGAATCTTTAATTTCAAATGTTTGGTGGGGTCAGCAGTGGTATGAAAGAAAGATGCACTGGTGTCCCTGAAAGAAGCTGTGTTACTCAAAGTTTCAAGGAGGTATTGGTTTTTGTGACATCCATACATTCAATTTGGCTCTATTGGCGAAGCAATGTTGGCAGTTAGTCAAATATCCCCATTCTCTGTTGGCTCATTGTCTCAAAGCCAAGTACTATCCCCACACTTCTATTTTGTAGGCGTCGATTGGTTTTAAACCAAGTTATACATGGCATAGTCTGCTGGAGGCCATGTGGATTATTGAAAGGGGTACACGATAGTTGGTGGGGAACGGAGATCAGATCAACAACATCTAGAGGGATAAGTGGGTTTCAAAGCTTAAGGGTTTTAGGGTATGTTCCTCAATCAATGGCCTTGATGAAGATGCTCGAGTTTTTGAGCTGATGGATCTAGGTGCATAAACTGGAATGTGGCATTACTTGAAACTATTTTTACTCCTCTAGAAGTCACCTTTATTTGTTCAATCCCTTTTTCGAACCTTCGGGATTCAGATGCATTAATTTGGCATTGTACTAAAGATGAAGTATATATAATTCAAAGTGGCTATCACATGGTTTTGGATTAGATTCTTACTCCAAGCATCCCATCCTCTTCATCTGCAATTCATCCTGCTCTGTGGAAGAAAGTTTGGCATTTGTCGATACCCCTAAGGTGAAGCATCTTTTATTTCAAGCTTTAAAGGTTATTCTTCCAGTTTCGCTTTCTCCTGCTAGTAGAGGGGTCCAGATTGATCCGATTTGTCATGCCAGTGGTGTGGAAATGGAGTCGGCTATCCATACTCTTAAGTCCTGTTCCAGAGCTGCTTTTGTGTGGCAGCTTTGTCCTCTTCATCTTGAGCCGACTAGCTATTGAGTTGATAGCTTATTAGAATGGTTTCAGGGGCTTTATGCTAAGTTTGAGGATGCACAGCTGGAGGTCTTTGCAATGATCTCATGGGCTTTATGGAGAGCATGAAACCAACTAATTTTTAAGCATCAGTTCCTCTCTGAGATGGATATAGTTAATCAGGGTATGCGGTTGTTGCGAGAATTCCAAGAGTTAGCTATGGTAGAGTGGATGTCTGTCGGGCCTGCTGTCTCTGGTCCTCAACAATGGTGTCCTCCTCGAGTTGGCTGATTTAAACTCAACACTGACGCAGCTATGGGTGGCGATAGGAAATGGGGCTTGGGTTTTGTGATTCGCAATGATAAAGGTGAAGTAATGGGAGTTGGTACTAGAGTACTGTATAAGCAGATGAGCTTTATGGAGGCTGAAGTGGAGGCTATTATTTTTTGTGTTCAAACGACAAAGGAGACGGGATTGCAACCCTTGTTTTGGAATCTGACTCACAAATCCTTATTCAGCATCTTCAAAGCAAAATTTTGCCCGATAGTGAGATGGGAAATCGTCTTCTGACCTTTGATTCAGTTTGTGATCATGGTCATAATTCCTTTTGTTCTTTCTTTTGTCAGTAGAAGGTTCAATATTGTTACTAATTCACCGCATTTGGCGTAATTTACTATTTTGTTCCCTAAAAAAAATGGCAGCTGGGCACTAAAATTGCTAATAATAATAATAATTCTACTATTAATGACATCACTGTAACTTAATAAAAAAGAAAAATTATTAATTGGAGTGCATAGTATAAATAAAAATATAATATAAATGAGAGTTATTCTGTGACAAAAAATATTTTGAAAATTAATCATTATGACTTAGATTGTGGATTCCATTCTTCACAAAATAAACTCTACTCAGGCTAATCTCTTTGCCTCTAAAGACAAGCGTAAATTAATCAAATTTACTGTGGACCATTTGAACAGGCATAGACTTGATTAACTCATGTAAGTATGAAAAAAATAGAAATAAAAAATATATAGTTAGTTATTTTATATATTTATTAATTATTAATTAGGAAGAAAATTTTTCTAATAGAATTGACATTAATATTTTTTTATTTTACCATCAAGGGTAATTTAAAAGAGTGATGATAAATTAATTTTAATAATAAAATTACAAAAAAAATAAACCATATAGAATTCAATTGGCTTAAGTTATACCATACTAAATACATAAATTCATTCTTAAATGAATTCTAAGTAAAAATGAATTTCACTGGCTCTAATTCATTGAACCAAATATTACTTTATTTCTAAAAATAAAAAATAAAAAATAAAAAAATAAAAAAGAAGAGAAGAAGAAAGAAAACCTACGTTATTCCTATAGGCTATAACCGTGCGATGGTCGGAGTCGTTAGTTACAGCAGGCTTGGACTTTTTGGGCTAGCACCAATAAGGTAAATTAAAGAATCCATACAAAAAAAATTAGATCCACATTGATGTACGTATGTAAAGCAACCATCGCTACTTTCCTTGCCGTGCGACGGTAAGATTTTTAAATTTTGATGATATTATATAAGAATTTTAAATTTTAATAGTACCACATCAAATTTAATTATTAGTTATAGAATTATAAATAATATTAATTATTATTCAATTATCATAATTAATGTATATTAGTAAATAATTATAAGTATTATAATATTATTTTTCAATTAAAATTATCATAATATGAATATTAATTGTCATTCAATTTTCATATTAATATGTTGATGAATACTTATAATTATCATAATATTATAACTTTTTCAATTAAAAAGAATGAAAATTTTGAGGTTATTATCAAATTAATATGTATTATATATAACTTATTTTTAAAATTAATATTACTAACATATAATAATAAAATATACTAAAATAACAGTACTAAACTCTTTAATAACTTCTAACTAACAGATAATACATCATTCGTAATCTTTATTTTAATACAATTATTTTAAATCCATTATATATATCTCAAATTTATTCCAAAAAGGGTGACGAATATTATTATAATACTAATATTGATTATAATAATTATCTTTTATAATTATTGATTATTATTATGAAGAAAAATTCTATATTTAAAAGAGTTGATAAAAAAGATTAATGGTGAAAATATTTACTAATAGTTTTATTAGCAAGGAATGTTCACATGTTTCAACATTCATTTGTTTTACAATTGCAATTATATAATTATTTTATTAATTTTAATTGTAACATATTGAATTGCACTTTAATAGCATACTACTAGCCTATAAATAGAGACAGCTTCTTAAAATTTGGTAAAATCAAGTTTATAATTTCTTTTAATTTCAATAATTTTTTTCTGACCTCCATATTTTTTTCCATCTACTAATTTCTATTACTCTATCGAGTTACGGAAAGTTCGTTAAACCCTAAAAAAAAGCAAGTTATGTCAAATTATTATTAAGGACAATATTTTTTACATCTGTAATAGAATTTCTATTACTCATTTTATTTTATTTATTCTATTATTTTTAGTATTGTCTAAGAAAAATTTATTAATTAAAAAAAATTAAATTAATAATTTTTTGAATATATATTTCTTTTCTTTTAATTTTATATAGCTTTTATATAAAATTAATTTTTTTTATAATTAATCTAATTTTTGGAATTTGAAATGGTTGTTCTTCAACCTCTTAAACAATTTTCAACAAAGTTGACAAATATGAAATCAAAAATACTTTAGATTATAAATTTTTCTCAACTAAATTCTATATTTTAAAATATCATTGGACAATATTTCTAATATTATTGATAAAGATATTAACCGTATAAATCACAAGCATACAACTAGTAACTCTTAAACTTATAATAACAATTAGATGTGATTTGATTGGTTTTATCATTTGTATTGTCTTATAAAAGGCTAGCGTTATTACTCATGCTATGCATGATTTTAATGTAAAATTTTTTATTAATTTTAAATTTTCTAAATTATAATATTATTAACAATTTTCTATTATTGTAATATATTGTGTAATTTTATTTGAATTTGTTGCTTCATTTGTCTAGAATATATGTTTTTTTTCTCATTAAAGTATATTTAAAACAAAAATTAGATGCATTTTTAGTAGAAAATTCTAGTTGTAATAGGTTTCTTCCAACTACATTTGTTATAAAGCTATATTTGAAAATTTTAATATATTATTCAAATCACATTTAAATTTAACTAATCTTTTTTGAAAATGTAAATAAATTTAACTAATCTAAACTATATCACAAATATTTTAACTTTAAAAGTACTTAGAGAATGCAATTTAAAAATTTAGAATAAAAAAAAATGCATTATAAAACTTGCATTGTAAAAAACATATTCTAGCTATATTGTTTAAAAACTATATTTAAAATATTTTTATATATATATCATATCATTCATCACATTTACTAAGTGGTTTATTATGCAAAATGTTCATTTAAATTAATTTTAAATGACTTGAATTGAAATCAAAATATTTAATAGTTGTTTAATCAAAATTTTATTATTCATTTTTATTATTAATAATTTCAAATGATGATAAATATATTGACAATAAATAATCATGTATTGTATACTGATTGTGATAATTATTTATATAAATTAATTACAATTAATAAAAAATTAAAAGATGCAATTCTATTTGGTTCTACGATTATATATTTGTGCAACGCATCGATAATTTAATAAATATTGACTTTAATATGTAAATTTAAATTGATATATGTCAATTTTTATTAAATTGATTTGTAGATAAATAATTTTACAATTTGCAATATTTAAATTTAATTTAATAAATATAGTTAAAAATTATATAAATTGTAATTATGATAATAAATCATTTTTGAAAAATATATAATAATAAAAATAATGTTACAAAATAAAATATTCCATTTAATTTTATTTATTTATATATTTGAATAAAAATTTATGATTTTGAAATGGCTATTTTTGTGCTAATTATTTATTTAATCTTTTATTAAGTTAAATGATTATTATTTCTTACTATATTATTAATTATTATGTCTTAGCATTTATTTTCAAATTAATTTCAATCAGTATGAAATTAAAATAAAACAATAAATATGCCATAATTATAAATTTTTAAAACATTTTGTAATCTTTGAAATCTTATATGCTATAAGCTAACTATTCTAATTCTACATGATACCATTAAATTTTTTGCAATCTTACATAGCACTTTCTAGGTAACAATTAATATAATACCGTGATCACAAATTTTTAAAATATTTTGAAATCCCATGTGATATAATTTAACTTTTCTAATCTTACATGGCACTAAAACGTTTTTAATCCTATATGACACTATATAGCAATTCTACTTGACGCTTTTTAAGAAAAAGATATCTGTTTTATATATACAGAGAGAGAGAGGAATAAGAGGTAAACGTTATTATTTAATTAATTATTAATAAATCCAGCTGACTAAATCTGGTTCTAAAGTATGCCAATTATAGTAAAATGATGTTTTATATTTCAAGCAGTTAAAGGATGCAACTTGCTTTCTCCTGGCCATGGTTAATTGTTTATTTATATTTTTTTAAAAAAATAAAAATGATAAACGTGGAGTATAAGCAATCTCTCACTAAAAAAACTCCAGTAGTTGTGTATATACGATCTAATGCTATGTGAGAGGAAACGTCAAAGAAGCTTCTAAGATTTCTACCATGTGTGAAGTTTCAGTTTGAACATACTTACAAGGGCTAAACGGGCTTCTTCTCTTCCGTTTTGTCTCATCAATTGTAGAAGTTGGAGAGAATCTGCTTGGAAAGTTCCTCGTCATGCAACACGACAAGAGAATGCATGTTTTATAAAAATGAAAGTTTCCTAGTTAGGCAGTTCATACATAGGAGCACCTTGGGTCAAGCCTGACAAAGGGAAAGACAGAAAAAGGAAAGTCCATTAGCTAGTGTTAGAAATTTAAAAAAGAAAAAGCACATAAACAAGGAAATGGAGATTGAGGAAATGAGTAGCTATGAAGCACTGCCCCTTCTGTCGTTGAATCATGTGTCGCTGTCGTGTAGATCTGTTTGGGCTTCTACTTACTTCTATGAGGAAGTTTTGGGCTTTTTTCAGATCAAACGACCTTCTTCTTTGAAGTTCAATGGAGCTTGGTTAGTTTTTAATTTCATTTTCTTCTTCTTCTCTCTCTCTTTTTTTTTATAACATAAATTAAAAGGTAATTGTTATTGTCAAATAGGAGAAATTCAATTATTTGAATTAAATTTATGTAGGTTATACAGTTATGGCATTGGAATACATTTGATTGAGAACTTAGCTCTAGAAGAATTTGACCCTATTGTCGAACTACGTTCAATTAATCCCAAAGACAATCACATATCCTTTCAGGTAATATTAATTAATTAATTATATTAATATTTAATATATAATTAAACATCTACATTTGACATTTTTAGTATAATTAAAAATTTATTTAATAAATTGATTATACTTGAGCTAATTGGTTATTATAAATCTATATTTTTCACACAAAGATTATTTTTCTAAAATGTAAATATTCCACAGTGCACAGATATAGTCCTTGTGAAGAGGAAGTTGCAAGGATTGGGAATAAGGTATGTGACAGCAACTATTGATGATGATGATGGGAATAGAGTGGATCAATTATTCTTCCATGACCCAGATGGGTATATGATTGAAATATGCAATTGTGAAAATATCCCAATTACTCCAATTTCTTCTTGCTCTTTCAATTTCAACCCTACAAATATGAGAAGCTACAAAGGGACAATACCCAACAAATGTGCCTTCATGGAGAATGTCATGATGGAAAGCTTAAGCAGGGACATGATGGATATTTCATTCTAATACGCTAAAGTTTCCTCTCTTTTTTTTTAGCTTCCACAAATATGTCAATTTCCCTTTTAGATGGAGCATTATGTAATGTAATTATAAATTCTCGAGGAAAATTCAATTACCATATTCACAACTCTTCCTATTTAAATTAGTAAATGGTTGTTTTACTATATTTGGACTTTGTAATTTATCGTAGGTTTTTCTCTTTTTTAAAGATATTTATTTATTCGTAATAATTAAAATTTTAAATTTTAAATTTGAGAATAAATTTATAATGCTTAGACAACCTTTGTTTTAACTATAATTCTGAAAATCAAGCAAAGAGACATCGTATATTCCTGAAACTCGTAGCCACTTATTTTTAAGTCATAAAAATTCGCCATTCAGGCGCATTGACTTAGTGAAAAATTGGACTAAGTAAGAATAAAATGTCAAATTCATAGATTTTTTGACCCGAAAGTTCGTTTATGGTTTTTCTTTTTTCTTTTAACTTAAGTTGAGGGTGCAAATTGAAAATTTTTTCTATTTTATTTATTATTTTAATTGCCAATCACTCCATGCAAGTGAGCGGCACCCGAGGAAAATATCATATTAGCTATTTCAAGTTAAAAATTGTGTTCGGCAATAACTTTTTGAGTAAATTTTAGAGTTTTGACTAGTCAAAATGTTGAACACTGCTTAAAAAATTGTTCGGTAACATAACGTTTAAACTAACTTTTGGAGATTAGAGTAGCTTTTTATAAAAAGTTAACTCTTGTAATGTTTAGCTTTTAGGGTTTCATAAAACGCTACTCAAACAGCTAAGAGCTAAATGCCACTGAAACAACTAATTTTATTTAACACAACTAAAATCTTAATAACAAGAACACGGGAAAAAAAATATACATTCTATGGCCATGAATTCGTTATATATTTTAATGTTATGACATGTCATGCATTATCCATTAGGAATTTTCCTTTGTCAATGTTAGCATGACATTTTTCATGAAAAAAAAAATTCAGAAATTGCGAATGATAAATTCGCAATTAATAAAAAATATTTTATTTATTTTATAAAAACCCGTTAATTTATTTTTAAAAGAATTTTTATTTAAAATTTAATTGTAAATTTTCACCAATGAGAATTGACGAAAAAAAATATTTTATGCCGCGAACCGAACCCGAAAACCGAATTTAAATAGTCTAACTCAATTGAAAAACCCTTAAATCAAATGAAAATAGGCTAAATTATTGGGTTAGATCAAATCGGTTCAAATCGAACCAAAATCATCTAATTAAAATAAATAAATAATAATAAATAAATAAATAAAAACTCTTTTCTCTCTCCCCGACATCTCTCTCTCCCTCTCTCTCTCGCTCACCCTTCTTCCCCGACGGCTCTCTCCTTCTCTTCCACGTTCTCCGACCACCGTTCGATGAGAGCGAGGTGGCTATCAACTCTACTTGCGTTGCCGGTTCCAGTTTCAGTCATCCTTGGCGCTAGTCGATCTTCCGGTTGCGAGCAGCGAAGCCGCTTTGTTCCGACAGTGGCTTCTCTGTTTCTGCTTGACGATCGACGCCATCTCTGGTGACCTTAGGTCACGAAACAGGCGTGGAGAGCTTCACCTCCTTCCCCTCTTGCATTTTATGACCTCAAATCTGAGCTGTGAGGTCTGATTCAAAAAACCCCAAAGGGCAGCGGTACCGAGGGCTTCGAGTTGATTACCGGCCAAATAAGGCACAAGGGGCACAAATTGATCACGCTGCATGCTGCATTTCGCGTTGAACACGAATCCGAAGTCCGATTTTCAATCGGTATAATTTATGTTTCAGTCATCTAAATTCGGTATAAATTCAAATTAAAAATTTATTACTGTTAAATTAAATTGGCTTGATTATAATTAAGTGAATTACATGGAAATTAATTATGAAATGAATTTCTAAATTCATTAATGAAGTCAGCCAGTGTAAGAGAATTATAAACACAAGTGATAAGGATTTATAATTGGGAAAAATGTAAAATAAAGACAGTTGAATTGTTAAAGGTAGAATAATATAGATACCGAAATTGAAATTGAGTGAAATTGAGATTGGAGGTTGGGAAATGACTGTGAGATTGCCCAATGGAGGGGCTGTGTATTGTGATGTGTAAAATTTAGACAGAATTAATATGATGTATGAATTATTCTAGAATAAACTGATTAAATAAATACCTGTGCATATATGTATATAAATGATCTTAATAAATTGTAATATTAAATAAAA
>CANUEX010024656.1:0-31585 GCA_948099535.1 Jatropha multifida | reverse complement strand
CTCACCCCTTTCCCCCCTTATCCCTTATGTTGTTTCAGGAAATTGTGAATCAGTTGAATATATTTGGAGCATTAGTCTTCTTTCCTTTGAGATTATTTAAAGGATTATGTAAATGTATAAGATAGAATTATTTAGAATTCTTTTTAATAAAACAGTAGTAGAAAATACGCAGTTATGTTAAGATTTATGATTGTAATAATAATAATGTTAAGTGTATGTAAGACTTTATGAGAATGATTGAGTTGAATAAAATAAGGCCTTGTGATAGTTTGAATCACTAAAAAAAAAAATATAATGGAACAACTTGTAGAATATTTTCATGCAACTATGGTGTTGAAATCAGATATTAGACTTACTACGGGCCTTGGGGGCCTTAAACTTACCCAGGTCCTAGTGCCGGTCCGGCCCACGGTTTTGGGTCGTGACATGATATCTACGATTTAACTCTCAATTTTTTTAAACACAATATCATTTATAAAGTTTTAACTTTTTGAAACAAAAAATAAATTAAGTTGAAGACTTCTTTTATAAAAAAATAAGTTCAAGCTTTTTTTAAATAAATTAAGTTTAAGCATTTTTTTTTATTTTTTAAGTGTATTGTTTCTAGAAATTATTTCACAAATTTTTAAATTTTAAATTTTGAAGAAAAAATATTTTTTAATTTTTTATTTTATAATTATGCGATTCGCTGAAAAACCGATCGGAATTGTTGGTTTTGATATTGTTAAGGAACTGTAATTGGAACATTCAATTTTTGGTTTGATTTTGATTCCAAATTTTCTAAAACTCAAACTGGGAGTTTCGGAATCGTGGTTACCCTTAGTCATGGTTTGATTTTTTCATAATTTTATAATTTATCAAAAAGTTTTATAAAGTTCTTAAGTTTGAAATATAATTATTCCCTTTTTTAAATTACTAACTTGATAGTGCATTTTTAAGATTAGACTTTATGTATAGGAGGTCTATGACCATGATCATTTAAAAAATTATTTTCATTTTATTCTTTTCTCAATCTATGATTAGAAATATCTTCAATCCAATAAAAAAATAATTTTGCATTGGTTTCGTCACAGTGAATCTACAAACTGAATTTAAACAAGTCAATCCCATTCTTATGACTTTAAAATAACAAAAAATAGATTAATTTATTTGAAAATCCATAAGAGACTTTTTATTAAATAATGAATAAAAATGATTTCAATTGTCTATTCAAAATTTGGGTAAACCATTAAATACCTTCAAACTTTCCATCTTGTAATAATTTCATCCTAAATCCAACTTAACCCCTCAAACACTCCTTAACTTTTTGTCATAATTATACCCTTATACCCCAATTCGAAATTGATCAAAATTAATAAATAAAATATATTAAGAAAGATATATTGAATTAAGAATTTATTAGATTTTAAAACACTTTAAAATTCTAATGGTATTCGATCTAGATTATTTTAAAGTCTATTAAAATTTTATGGTATTTAAGTCAGACTTTTATAAAATCTATACAAATCTGATTGCATTCAATTATGAATTTATAAAAATCTATACAAATTTGATGATATTTAAAAAATTGTTGATTTGGAAGAATTTCATAAAATTATTGATTTCGTGTGTCTGAATAAAAAAGTTATTCATAAATTCATCCTCCAATACAAAGATTTTAAAAATCTTTTAAAATCTAACAGACTTTTGATCCAATACACCCCTCAGAGAACAAAAACGGAGCAGATACCAGCGAATTTTAAACTATCAGTATAGGTATCCGTTGAAATTTTACTATCCATATCCGCTCTAAACCCGTTTAAATATCTATTTAAGAATTCATATTCGAACCTATTTAAATATTTACTACCTGTATCCGTTCAAAAATTCGTTGAAAGTACGTTTTCACAGGTAGGATATCTACGAATCTTTAATTATCCAAATTTTAAATTTAATTAAAATACATTTTTTATTAATAATGGACAGGGTACTTACTACCGAACTCGCTTAATACAGCTGTTAACAGGAGCAGAGTGGTCGCCGACGACACTAGCCATTGCAAGCTTTTCATTGTGGGTGGCGATAAGTTTTTAACTAAGAAAATAATGATTTTGGAGAAAATGATGTATTTTATTTTTTAATCTCTCATTGTTTTTTAATTTTTTATTTGGCTCTAAAACTTTTAGTTTTTTCAATTAGGTCCTAAAATTAATTTTAGTCGGAGTATATAAAAATTATTGTGATTTCATCAAAGTCAATAAAAATTTATAAAAAAAGTCACACCAATTCCATAAAACTCTATGTAAAATTCTAATGGAATCTGTGAAAATTTTAGAAAATCCTTCAATTCTGTCGAACTCAATAATTTTTTTAAAATTTAACACAATCTTAATCCAATGCACCCCTAAATATGAGTCCTACAACTTACGCTTGAATTAACTTAACCAACAAATCTTGGAAACCAAATTATCTAAAATCTAGAAATCAACAAAAAATCTGGAATTGCAGCCTACACCAATGGAGAAGAACATTAAATATGGAATCAAATCGACTGTAAAATATCTCAAGAATGAAATCTATGAGGAATAAAATACAGAAAGAAAAAGAACAAAAGAAGATGAAAAAAACGAAACGAAATGGAAATCGTAGAACAGAAATCATAGACTAAAAATCGATTTTCTGATGAAGAACAAAAATAAGAATAAAAATGAAATTTTGGAATAGATATCAATTTTTCGGTGAGGAATAGAAATGAAAACGAAAATGAAGTTGTAGAACAAAAATTGATTTTTCGATGACGACTGTCACGTCAGTCAGTCGTGCCTACGACGATGACTCTCACGCGGGTCTTGGTACCGAAGGCAGTTGACACCTGCCATTGAAACAAGTAGTAAAAGAAGAAATGTTGGTTTCAAAGTGACAAAACAATGGCATCCAAATAGAAAATAAAGGCCTCATTACGTGAAAAGGTAAATAAGTAAACCAATAATAAAACTTATATTATTTTAATAATTTAGGTCAAAATGACATTTTTAAACTGAAGTTTCAAATCTGACATATATTACAATATCCTTATTAAAAAAAAAGTAAAAAAGATATTATCTTCCCTGAAATATATGAAGCATTTAAAAAAAAGTTTAGTGTATAAATTTATTACTTTATTTTTTAAAAACAAATCTTGTGATTGACCAAGTGACTACCATAATTTATAAAATGTGTCCATATAACCTGTGTAATAACAATATGGGAGGACAACAAAAGCAGCCTCTAGCAAATAATACTGTCGGATCAAATGATATGATAGAGGAAAAGCTCATGGAAGGAGGATTGGTATGAAGCCCCAACAATAGAAATTGATTATGCATGCATTAACAGAATATCGGGAGTTAACAGGTTGTTTGAATCGCTTCGTCAGCTGTTTTGTGTATTGTACTAAATAAGTTTTCTATCATTTGAACAAAATATAATTTACTCCACTCATAAAAACTGGCTTAAGTAATAAGTCACATTTGAATTCAAATAACAATTTCTACTGAGTTAGGATTAATTTTATACCTAAAAGCCGCCATGGCCACAGGTTCATTTTGAACCAAAATCAAACCGGACCCAACCGTACTATAAATGAATAAAATCGAAATCGAACTGTACTATGGACGAATCGAAACTAAACGTAAACCATTGGTTCAAAGTTTTGATAACTCTGCAATGATACTAGAAGTCTAGAACAACCATTTAGAAAAATTTGAAAGTAATTTGTTCTAGCGTATAAAGAAGATTTTAGACAAATGAGACACCATAAACTGTAACTGAACCAATTAATTCCTAATAATTATGGACAGACCTTTTTATTTTTTTTTTCTTTTTTTCGTTAAAGAGATACATCAGATGCTTTTGGTTTTGAATGAGCGATTTTTTTTTGTTGAACATCTGTGCCAAATTATCCTTTAAAAAGAAGCAGAAGAATGGGACCTGTTTCTGCTGTTGTGTGTAATCCACTCGATGATTAAGAATTAACAGACCACTATTGCATTTTCCCGAAACACTGAAACAAGAGAATTTTCATAGAAATTGACTAAGACAGCCTCACTAGTCACAAGTGCGCAATCTTCTCTTGAAACCGTGAAACAATTTCCACCAAAGACCTTCCGTAGCTCTTATTTTCCCTAAAAACATGAATGGCAGAAGCTATCCTCTCCATCCTTGCATAAGAAATCATTACAATGTTGGGATCACAAGTCATCCAGGAGATCGACCTGTGGCAGGGTTTCAAAGACAACATGAAAAGCCAAACAGAACATGCACTTTCCACCATCAAACCCCTGCTTCTTCATGCCGAGTAGTAGTAATCAAAGAGTATTCATGGAGATGAAAGTTCGAGTAATCTTTTGAGCACCCAATAAGCAGGTTGAAACAGGTACTACAAATTTAATTCTATTCTTAAAATTGTGACATCATCCAATTAAATATCATACAAGCAGCACCATGCAGAATATCATCAGGAAGCTAAACACTGTGACCGGTAGACATCAAACATAACCCACAACCAAAAATTTCCTCTTTCCATGCATAGTGTCTACTCAATCCCTGTTTGCATTGTAGTTCTGGTAGTTGGAAGGTGCATTTTGGTGAGGCATGCCTCTATCGTTGGGACCATTCTGGAAGTTCTGCTGCATGTTCCCAGGCATATTATTGGACCATCCTGAATTTGGCATGTTCGGCGGTGGCGGGTAATTGTTTGGTGGTGGTGGTGGGCGGTAGCTGTTAGGTGGAGGTGCATAGTTGTTAGGTGGTGGAGGTCCTGCCGAATAGTTGTGAGGAGGTGGTGGTGGAGGTCCCCCTGAGTAGCTGTGAGGTGGTGGTGGAGGTCCCCCTGGGTAGTTGTGAGGAAGGGGTGGCGGAGGTCCAGCTGAGTAGTTTTGAGGAGCGGGTGGTGGAGGTCCAGCTGAGTAGTTTTGAGGAGGGGGTGGTGGAGGTCCAGCCGAGTAGTTGTGAGGAGCTGGTGGAGGAGGTCCACCTGGTCCACTCATGTTTACTGACTGATTATCCATTGGACCCGCTCTTGTGCTCTGAAAATCTCGGTTCTGCATGTTTTCCCTTCTTCTTTCATAATTTCTTGACCGATCAAAGTTCCGAGGCCTATCATTGCGCCTATTTCTCTCATTTGCCCTAGCATTGTTCTTTATCCATTCCTCGTGGTACTTCGGATCATAAGGAACAGCTTGCCCATTGATAAATGGCTCCCCTGAAATAAACAGATGAAAAAGTTGCAATCCCTCAAAGCAGAAAGCCGGTACCATAACAGCCATAAGAAAAGAGGTTATTTGATAATGTAGCAAGAATTATCTAATAGCATGTCTAGAACCCATGATCCAATGCAAAAAAAGACAATAAGAGGGATGAGAGGATACAAAATGTTTCCTACAAAAATGCTACAGGCATTATCCTTTCAGGTGTTTAAAAATGCATTGTAACCATTATTTTTTTTCCTAAAAACCTTATTAGACTCAATTTCAGAACTAATAAAATCAAATGCCAAGAAACACTGACTGCTTTTAAGATCAATTGTACTGTTACAGATAAAACTAGAAAAATAAAATGACAAGTTTCATTCAAAACCAATGCATATGACATTTTAAAACCAAGACTAAGTAAAATAAAGATAACATGGATATCTTGAAATCCTAAATTCATTATGATCCTAAATCCTAAATAGGTTCTAGCAGACATGTTAATGCCAGTAAACAAAAAAGAGAACACCTCACCTCCATAATCTTTGTTTTTCACATCCAAGTATGAATCAGGAAGAACCCAACGAACCTTGGGCAATTCTGAGAGAATGAGGAGAAGAAAAAAAAAAGAACAAGATATCCATCAGAGATCAAACAGCAATTACAAAAAATAACAGCATAAGTTAAGCACTTAGAAGCTAGATGTACCTTTGATCTTGTAAGAGAGCTCTTCAGACACAAGTGCCCCAAATGCATAGTAGCACCTGGTTGAAACTGAGTAGATCTTCATCCTTGCTTCTTCCTCACTGTCATAACATCCATAAATCACATAAAAATAAAAAATCAATAAACAAACATCAACAGCCAGACCATCCTGTGTAAGAAACAATATATGCAAGGCAAAAACTAGAAGCAAGTGAACTATAAATGCAAGGTAAGAAACGAAAGTGTCCATGAGAAACCACATGCCTAACATGCTTCAATTTTTTCTGGACACACAATCACAGAGAGAGAGAGAGAGAGAGAGAGATGATATACAATAAAAGGCGTACACAACAAAAGCTAAACAATATGGCAAGGGTTGTCCTTTGATATATCCTTATTACCTAATAACTACTGTAATATAGTATACCTAAAATCCATAGTGAAATTATTTATCAGTTGGAGAGGACTATTGATTACGGAACCTTGAAAACAAAAGAAGAGTATATATACCATAATTCAAATGAAATCAGGGCTCTCTCTTTTTCCCCATAAATTAAAGCATATAACAGCAAGATCTAATCCTTGTAAATCCAAAATATATCTGATTAACTAAGACTAGTAAAGATACCCAAGTAAGCTATGCTGGTTTGTCCAGCCTTCCATCTAAACAAAGAGATTGCAATTGACAATCTTATACATGCCCATGAAAAGAGAAATTCACATACTTAACTCAAAACATAAGAAAAATCTACCATAATATAAATGAGACCAGGGTTTACTCTCCTTTCCCACCATGAAAAGAAGTGCATACCAGTAAGATTAAATCCTTGTATATCTAAATTCTGATTAACTAAGACTAGTTAAGTTACTCAACTAACCTACATTGGTTAGTCTAGTATTCCCCCCTAAACAAAGAAATTGTGAATAACAATTTTATAAATGCCCATGAAATGAGAATTCACATTTTCGCAACAACAGAGACAGAGGTATATATTACAATAGTAGAATTGTTAACAATTAATCCATTGTAGAATAAAGTAAAAATAACCTGGAACTAATTACTATTTTTAACATAAATAAAGCTATACTAGTTATCCATTGAGGTTTGAGCCTAGTGATTAAATTGAGATCCAAGACCAAAATTGAGATAGGAGATCAAAAGGTCTCAGGTTCAGTTTCCACTCATTTGGGCATCTGCTGAAGATTACACTTGTTCCAATTGTAACAAATTTGATTTGTATTCTGAATAATATGCTGATCTAATAATCTTATTCTGAGTTCAATTTGCACTCATGCAGGGACTTAATGAAGGTCACACTAGTTTCAAAATTGATTTATATGCTGATCTAATAATCTTAGTCATGAGGTATTGAAAGCATAAAAGGTTCATATCAAATATGCTGTAATCTAAATAAAAAGCTAAAAATTAATGGCTGAAATTGGATTGGTGACACATCTTAGTCTAAAAAAATGTTCAATCCTTGTATGAGTAAAGAAAACAGAAGGAACAGTATGGATCCTTCCTCCCCCAAAACCCTATTGCTTGAATAAGTAACGCGTATATAATAAAAGAGGGGGTTAAACAAATATAGAGGCCTTTTAACAGGAAAAAATAGGACAAAGTTGTTAACGGTGCCACATATTTCTAGGGAAAATAATTAATAAGAACACAAATTTATCGCAAAAGAATCAAAATTTTCACTTGTCATGCCCTCAATCAGTTCATCCAGTTCAAAAAAAAAATTTTGTTTATCATCAAATTCTAATTTTAATATTCTGAATTATGTCTAACTGTAGATAGTCCCTAGGGCAAGCACTTTATACATCTTAAGGTGCAAAATAAAAGTGTTCCAAAAAAACATAATATTGATTACAATCATGCAATAGACCCTCAAGTTTATTCATTTCAAATTTCGTCATGAGTAGACCAGACAGCCAGGATCCTCCGATCAGAATGGATTTTCTGTTATACAAAATTTGCACAACATTAATTGATGGCGACTGAAAACCTTGACATAGCAGAGCACATACGATAAGAAACTATTGACAGGAAAGCAAGTAAATTCCAAATATCTGATTAACTAAGCTAGTAAACCGCTGCTTTGTCCAGTATTCCGTCTAAACAAAGAGACTGCGATAATTTTATACATGCCCGTGAAGTTAGAAATCCATGCATAACCTAACTAATAAGAAGAAAGTAAAACATAAGCTATTAAGCCGAAAAATAACAAAACCCTCTAACTAAAAAGAGCAACAAAAACAGCTAGTTGAAGTTTTGGGAAGCAGACACCTTACCTGCCTACGATTTGAGCAAGGGTTTTGATATAGTAATCAATAATCTCATCCCTAGTAGGGTCACCCTCTGGTTTCTCCATAACCACAAGCCAGTGCTCAAAGTCGCACCCATCCAGGAGGATCGTCTCTTTTGGAGGCCGATTAGACCAGTTAGGACTTGGATCGTTGAGCGATGACGTCGTAGTACGGGTTGAGAAAGAACGGGTTGTGAGGGCCCGGGAATTAGAGGGCAAAAAATTTGCAGCCGTTGAAAGTGGGCGGAGAGAACGGAGAACACAGAAAGAACGAGAACCAGGAGAAGTTGATGGAAGGGAAGAGAAGTAGCGCGTGAGAAGAGAAACTAAGCTTTTGTTGATGGTAGTAGGTCTGACCAAGAGAGAACGAGTGAAGAGATGAGTAGCCATTTTCGTCTTTTCTGCAGAAACCTTGGAGTCTAAGGGCAAGGGTTTTGAAGGGTTTTATGATGGGATAGGAAGGAATTGATCTGAGGGTTTTGAAAGGCTTTTATGATTGGGATTTGCGGTCAAGGTTGATCCTCCGGTTTAGCGAAATGACATTTTTGTCACGCAAATAATTATTTGTTACTCTGTTTATTGTCGGGTTTAATCGTCATTTTTAGAATTTTCTTGTGCTTTTGTTCGATTAAAATCTTGATTAATCCATCATATTTATATAAATTTTTTTTTTTAAATTCCAAATTAAGTTTACAATAATGTTTTTTACTTTACGTCAATTGTACATCTTTATTTAAAAGATATTAAATATTTTACTAATAAAAACTTTAATTTTTCGTTGTTATAAAAGGAAAATTTACATAAACATTATTTTAAATATTTTACAAATAAAACTTTATTTTTTCACTATAAATTGAAAAATTATTGATATAATTCAAGCCAATTGAATTAAAGATTAATTAACCTTTTAATTCTGCAAAATTAATTTTTATAACTTATAATATAAAAATTATTTGTTATCATTTTAAATTTTAATTAAAATATGATTGACAAATTCAAAAGAATTAACGAATAATTCTTTCTTATAAGTATAAAATTCTTATTAGTAATAGAAGTTCTAGAAAAACAGTAGGTTTTCTTACGACTAAATTGGAATTTACTTGTTTTAATTTTCTTTTTAATTGTAAATTAGTTCGTATCAAACTCAAATTAAAATATATTTTTTATAAATCAAGAAAATTCAGTTTGACTCAATTAATTATAGGTTTAATCAGTATAGTATGTAAATATAGCAATTTTTTTACAACAGTAATTTTCTTCTTTAATAAATTTATCTAATTGGAAAAAAAAATTAGTCGTGAGGCTGCGCCATAATCGTGAAATATTTTTATTTTTTTAATATTTTTTATGGAAAATTTTGGGAAGTATTTTAGGTGTTTTTCTTTTTTTTTTCTCTCATTTAAATAATTTACTTAGGTAATTTGATTGAATAATAGAAGGTGGAATTAATTTATGTACATTTTAAATTTACAAAATATTTTTAATTTAGATCAGACTGAGATATAATATGAATTTTAGAATTTTAAATAAAATAAATGAAATTTATAATATCTTTAAAGCACCATATAAGTTATAAAAGGATGGTTTTACTTCTACATGTGAAAACTTATAATTTGAATTAAGAATTAAAACAAATATAATAGGGCACACAAGGCATAGTTGAATGGTAAATGCATATACGACTTTTCAATAAATTCAGATTCGAATCATCTCTTCCTAATGTAGGAGAGTAAATGGTCAATTCGGTTTAAATCGAACCAAACCGAAGTCAGAAAATATAAATCGAAATTTCTTTACAATAAATCGAATTGAAATTTATATATGAACAGAACAAATCAAACAGAACTAGTAGGTTTTGTTTGATTTATTTAGTTACCATTTCAGTTCGGTTTTAAGCCTAACTGCCGAATATTTACATAATCGAATTGAACTGAGCAATAAATTAAGTTCAAATTGAACAAACCAATCAACTGAAACTCTTTGGGCATCAAACCAAACCGAACTAAAATGAGTTGGTTTGGTTTTTGAATCTGTTCGGTCAATAATTTTGCTCACCCCTACTCTTTAATTCTCAAAAGACATAAACATATTAGGAAGAAGATTGCATTTTTAATTCCTCACTATTGGGTCCCTCTCCAATTCTCAAAAAAAAAAAAAAAATAATAGAAAGAAGATTGCATTTTCAATTTCTCACTATTGGTTTGACGTTATTAATACAAGCATTCAATTTAATTCATCTGCCAAAAATTTTATTTAATATCATTATTTAATAGTAATTATTTAATCTAATATATCCGCAAAATCATAAATATAAAAAACATTAATTAAATTAAATAATACCAAGTTAGATGTCAGCACTTCAAATCCCTAATTTTATGTCATCTCAACCTCCACACTTGTGTTATATATATTTATTATATAGATACAGATAGATAGATTTAATGAGTGAAGTGACTCAACTTGAAAACATCTATTTCTCCTATTCTTTTAGAGGAAGTCAGGAGCTAATAAGGTCATACCTAATTGGTTAAAACAGTAATTTTAAGCCATATCAAGTATTAACTTTGGAAAATCATCAAAATAAATTTCTTACACCAATGTTAGAAGTTCTCTTTTAGTTGAATAAAAAATTTCTCAAACCTCTAACCGCTCGAAAGTCATATACTAAATTTGACATTAAATCAGTAGAATATCATTAGGGGTCCTAATTAAAAAGACACCTAAAAATAGTATAATTACGTGGCACCTAAAAATAATATAATTAATGAATAAAACGGTACAATTACATGGGCCTAAAACCAGTAACCGTGAATTTTAAATTATTCATATCTGTATCCGTTTAAATCCATTTCAAATTGGTTAAAAATATCCTTTAAATAGGTAGGGTATCACAAATTTTAAATAATCTAATTCAAGCTTATTTAAATTATATTTTTATTTTACTAATAAATGAGTAAACTATTTATTATATGGGACAATGGTTATTGGGTATTTTGAGTCTTATACTTGTACCTTAGATGTATCTGTCTTAAACTCATTTATAACTATCCATATTTTCATTAAATGTATTGAAGCGGAGGAATACTATCTTAAAATACTCATCTCACTTTCATCCCTATATATTATAGTCCAATTAGAATAATAGTCGATCCATTTTTATTTTTGCCACATCAGAAATTTTTTGAGGAGTGATTATTATAAAGTTTAATAGTATAAAATAGGTCTTCAATTAAAAGGAAAATTACATTACCATTCTTGTAGTTTATGAAATACAATTAGTCTATCTCTGTCTTTTTAAAAATAAATTAAAATATCTTTATATTTTATTTCGGTCAAACTATAAAGTTTTCTGGTTAAAATTTTGCATTTCTCGCTTAAATATCTTATGAAATGACAAAAATATCCATTATGTTTTAAAAAATACAAGAATGGATTAATTGTATTTTTTAAACTGTAGAGATCGTACTGTAATTTTTTTGCTATAATATTTTTGTATATTTCTTTTGACTTTACTGTTGTATTGTTGACTTAAAAAAAATGTCAAAAATGGACAAAATGACCCAGTAGTATAACGGAAACAAAATATAAAGATATATTAGTATATTTAAAAAAAAAACAATGACGAACTAGTTGTACTTCGTAAACTATAGGGAACGAATTGTAATTTTACCATTATTAAACTACTTGCAGAATATTTGCATAAATTCAAACTATATATACAACCAAAGAAAAAAAAAAAGAAAGAAAGAAAAGGAATTGATATCCTTTTTGTCCAAGCAAAAACATAGATAGCAGGAATTTCTTTTATTATAATAAATAAATTGACAAAATTTTATTATGGATTGGCTTCATCTTCCTGTAGAAAGTGAGTAAAATCACAAAGATAAAAAAAAAAAAAGAAAATTCTACAATCAGGAATATAATATTTCATCTATTTCTATAACATCTATACAACAAAATGAAATAACAAAGCACTCTATACCCAATAATAAAACTAAGCATTATTCCTAAATTACTCCATTTTTGTGATTCTTTTAAACCTTGCTGCTTCAAAAACTCACTTCCATACAAACTGCATACTCCTCTTCTATCATCAACTTCTATGCACCTTCTTCTACCTTCTTCTCCTCCATATTCGTTGATCAAGAAAGACTCAAATGGGTACTTAAACAAACTCAAATAATGCATAAAAATCCAGTAATTAGGAATCTTATTCTTTGATATAAAATACCCAGAAAATAAAAAGAAAGATCCCATTAGCCCTGAGATTACTGAAGTACCCATAATGAAATTTGGCACTAATGCACTAAAACAAGCTACGAGAGAATTTGACATCAAAAGCACCATCCAAACCACTAAACAGAAGTACAAGAACCCATCAACTTCTCTTCTCAATCCCACTAGCCAGTAAACTGGAGTAGAGTAAAGAAGGCCAACTAGTAAAAGAAAAGGAAGAAATATGAGAGTGTTTGATATAACATAAGAAGAAGTTCTATAAGCACTTCTTGAAGTCTCTCTCATTAATATTCTTCTTTCTTGCAAGAAAATTGGCAATCCTTCTGTTGTTGAAGATAGCAAGAAAGTGAGACTAAAAGCGAAAAACCCAATTCTAGTTTGTAAAGCAGTTTTTCCTTTTTGATTTCCTACATTAAAGAATATAGTACCAAGTAAAAATCCAGCTACTAATGCTTGTATTATTCTTGTAGCAAACAATTGTTTGGTTCTAAAAATATTGCTGCAGAATCTTTTTCCCAGTATCATAACTTCCTCAAATGGCGAATTTAGTATCTTCGTTGTCCTCCCATGGAATTCTAGTTCTTGGTTATCGCTTCTTTCTTGAGTAATCCGTCGAGCAATGTTTATAGAAACAGGATTTTGTATCTCCAATGTTTCTATAACATCAATAGCGAATTCGAGCACATTGACATGGTGAGGAATATGATGACCAAAAAATTTAAGTCTTTGTTCAAGGAATTGTAATGAACCATTATGCATAACAAATCCATTGGAAAGCAAAACAATATGATCTAACAATTGGAGGATTCGAAATCCAGGTTGATGAATCGTTAGAATAATAGTCTTACCTTGATTAACTGCCATTGATTTAAGCAAAGTCATTACATGTAGAGCTGAAGCTGAATCCAAACCTGAAGTAGGTTCATCGATTAAAACAACAGAAGGGTCATGTACTAAATCAACTCCGATCGAAACCCTACGCCTTTCGCCGCCTGAAATGCCCCAATTATTTTTTGATCCATCACCAATTCTTGAATTTGTAACTTGCTCTAGTCCAAGTTCTTTCATCAATCTCTTGACTCTATTAGTAGCCTCTTTTGCTCCTCCTTTCAGTCTTAAAAGTGCACTGTACATTAGTGTTTCTTGCACTGTAAGTAATGGAAACAATGCATCATCTTGAGTAACATAGCCTGATAGCCTTCGAAATTGTTTTGCATTCATTGGCTTGTCATTTACAAAAACATGATTACAGACTTCATTAGTAGAAATCTTTCCTGCAAGAATTTCTAGTAATGTAGTTTTGCCTGCACCACTTGGACCCGCAATGGCGGTAATTTCTCGGGGCTTAGCTTCACAGGTTACTTCCTTGAGAACAAATTTAGTAGGTTTATTTTGAGTTTTACCAAGAAAGACCCATTTCAGCTCATCAAATTTGCTGCATAACTTATATGATAAATTATTGGTTTCTAGTCTATATGAGATTTTCCGGTCACCGAAAACCCGCGACTTCACCGGTAAATCCATTAAGGAGAATGAAAGGATAGAGAATTAAGGATACTGAAAGTGGGATGAAGAAACAAAGTATGTCTAAGCCAAAAGAAGAAGATCAGGAGATGAGCTAACACACCAAATTTGGCGTTACTATGCACTATCAAATACAAGTCTACACAAAAAAAGCAAATAGTTTTATTATTGGTCTTAATTAAGAGTTTGGGAGATAAGCTTGACTTGGTACTGCTTCTATTTTCATATATTTTGGTGGGGGTTTGGAAAGTTTTGAGAGTTGCAAGAAAACACTAAGAAATAAAGAAAGGAAGGAAAATGAGTTTGCTTGTGAAGTATTTTTGGTGAGCTGAAAATTGACTGCGTAGAGTTGGTGTTGGTGGTGTTACCGTCTTCCTCCACCTTATTCGCCAAACTCAATAGATTAGTTGGATAAAGTGTATTTGACATCACACTTGGATATCTTTATACAGGTATGGTCAAAATGGGACTTGTAATATGTTAAAAAAAAAGGACATTTGCTTCAAATATATATATATATATATATATATATATATATATATATATATATTAAGGTTTGATTATAAATTAAATGATGGTCAATAAAATAGATCAACGGGACAATCCGACTAATAAAAAAAAAATTTCTAAATTAAATGATGAAGGATGAAATTTGATTTTACGACTCAGTTCAAGGTTTATATAATAAAAAAAATATATGGGGACGAACAAAAATTAATAACTGAATGGACATCACTGTGCTTAAACTCAATCCTGAAATGTACATCAGATTAGCTTTAAGGGAACGTGTGAGTTCCGTTCAGATGTGAGATTGTCGTTGTACGAGAGACGCGTCGCACTGGAACATGTCGTTTGCGGACTAAATCGCCATTGCCATTTTCTGATTTGCCACATAACAAATCAAATGACCCCGATAAATGCTTGTAGGTTTACGTGTTGTCCTTGCACGACCCAAGACCGTTCGGCCGTTTACTATCAGATTACCGTCATTCAAGAACAAAACGACATCGACATTTAATGCCTAATGTCGTGAAACACTGAATTTTTGTTAATGAGCTTTAGAGCCGTACCGTCTCTCCCTTCATTTCATTCTAATCAAGAGGGAAGACAGGGAAACCAAAAAACCATAGCTAAATCCGAGAAAGATGAAGCTCAGCTGCTCTGTTTTTTCTGCTGGTCGTATTCCATCTCTTTTTGCCCATCTATCCAAACCCATTTGCTCTTCTTCAATATCCTCATCAACGACCTTCTGTCCGCTAAAACCCAAAACCCCACTCTTTTTAAGGCCACCCACATACTCGACCTCTCTATCCGACCTCAAAAAATGGCATGACTGGGCTAAAAGCGTTGCTTCCTCAATTGGGACCTCTTTTATTGACTTAGATAATGGCCCGGACTCCAGCCTTCTTTGTAGAGAACTCAAATGGTTAATAGAAGACTCACTTGAAGACCCCTCACTGATATCTCAACTGGGTATTGAAAATCACTCCATGGATGTTAGGTTAAGGGCATGTTTGTATGAACTATATGTTCTTTGGAGGCAGAGAATTGAGGAGAGGAGACCTTTTCAGTATATTGTTGGGTGTGAGCACTGGAGGGATTTGGTGTTGAGTGTAGAAGAAGGGGTGCTGATTCCCAGGCCTGAAACTGAATTAATTGTTGATTTGGTGAAAGATGTGATTTTGAATTGTGGAGAGTTGAAAGAAGGTTTGTGGGCAGATTTAGGGACTGGTAGTGGTGCTATTGCGATTGCTATTGGGAGGATTTTGGGAAATCAGGGAAGAATATTTGCTACTGATGTAAGTCCAGTGGCAGTTTCTGTAGCCACTTATAATGTAGAGAGATATGGCCTGCAGGTTTGTGAAGAAATTATAATTGCAATGGATTATTGTGTAGTACTTGTATCTTTTTCAAATTAAAAAGAGAGAGAGAGAGAGAGAGAGAGAGAGAGAGATTAGTGATGCTCTGAATTTTAATTTGATGGATTTTTTTTCTTCTTTTATTGATAATATTTGCATAGTCATAAGAATAATATGTTTTGTCTGTTAGATGTTGAAACCATGTTGTAATGCATTTTGCTTGAATCTATGTGAAGAGAGATATTGTTGGTTCGATGTAGAAAAAAAATTCAACTTAGAAAATTTTGAAACTTTCACTCGATGTAATACCCTGTGCAAATGGTTCTGTTTTTATTGAATCATCTGAACTTAAATCGGTGACCAGGCAGATGATAGTTCGTGTAATATCTTGATCTAGGTGTCAGTGCAACTGAAGTTCCTTGGATTTTATAAAAAAGTTGCAGTATTGTCTATATATAGTTCATTATCTTCGAAGGCATTGGATTTTTATAATAATTCCTGTTTTATCAATAGTTTGTCCATTAACTGGAGCTATACATTTGTATCAGATTCACAAAAAATGCCTTGTTCTTTTGCTTATGAATTAAAATTAGTTGCCTATAGTGGTGCTGTTCAGTGACAATTTTGTCTCAATATTGTATATGGCAATAACATAGCTCCTTTGAGCAGAAAACATTATGTAATAGATGTTTCTTGTGAGAAAATAAGTGAATGTTTTGGCAAGGATAATGTTTAAATGCTGGAAGTATAAAATATGATGTGACAATGTAATTTTTTATTTTGAAGTAATATATTGGCTATCACAGAGGGAGTAATAGTTCCATCATTTTCCTTTCTCAGTGTTTATCATTGCCCTCTTCTGTATACCAGTTTTGTAGGATTAATCATCTTATTGTCATTTTTAACCTCTGCTTTTAATGTTCAAATCAGGATATTATTGAGGTAAAGAAAGGATCTTGGTTTGAACCCCTAAAGGATGTTGAAATGAAACTAGCTGGTGTTGTCAGTAATCCTCCATACATACCGAGTGATGATATCTCTGGCTTACAAGCTGAAGTTGGTCGACATGAGCCAAGGCTCGCATTGGATGGTGGTATCAGTGGCATGGATGACCTTCTTCATATTAGCAATGGAGCTGCTGCAATGCTGAAACCTGGGGGCTTTTTTGCTTTTGAGGTATTGTGTCTTGTTTACTGCATGCAAGAGTGTACTTTTCATCTTTAGATTATGGATTGACACATTTTTCATTTGATTTTCACTTTTTTTTCTTTAATACATTCATGGGAAACTGATACATCTGAAGGTATAATTTACTTTTTAGTTCTATATCTCCCAAGTTGAAAAAGAAAAGAAAATACTTTAGTTCACTCTATCATCATCAAAATGAGATGTGTGCTATTGATGATTCATTGTAAATAATCCTAGAACATGACAACTGGAATTAGGAAATTAAAGGATCAGTTCTCCTCTTGAGTGCTATTGGCAGTACTTTGGTAAGGTTGGTGTTATGGGCTAGACAATTATTTTGCCTCATTTCTCATCTTCTAATTGCAGACAAATGGCGAGAAGCAATGCAAGTTTCTTGTCGATTACTTGAAGAATAATAGTCCTGGAACCTTCTGCAATGTGAACACGGTATCCGATTTTGCTGGTATTGAACGATTTGTGACAGGATTTCATCAATGAGCAATGCTATTGAAAAGTACCTGTCAATTTTGGCAATCAGAAAAGGGAAGAGGAGGGGGATTTCAAGGTTTGCATTTCCTATTTGTTATAAATTTTGGTAAATTTTATGATTTAGTTATTCTTCATCTGTTTTTCGTCTTTCCTCCCTCCTGTGGAAGAGGACACATGTAGTGAGTTTTCCATTGCTTAAGTTCTAGTAGCATGGCCCTAGTTGAATTCTCTCCTTTCATAATGTCAAAATCATAGGAAAACCAGTATTTGTTTTATTTAGACTATGTTGCTTATGTTCATTCAAATTTTGGAACCCAGGATTCACATGCGTTCAGAAATTTTTGGGATCTTTCTTAACTGGCTCTGAAATTGACTTTTGTGTACTTTTTGAGTATTTATTATTATTTGTTTCCCCTGCTGTAAATGTTATATATGATGGTTATAGACAGTTCTTTTCTCTAGTTAATTTCTATCATTTCCTCTATGAATTCTTATTCAAATATTAACGAAAGAAAGAGAAATTTAAGCACCAAGTTGTTTTACTAAAGCTTATTTGAGTTGAGTTGAGTATGCAACAACCAGAAACATTAATATCAAGAGAATTCTTCCTTGTCAAGTATGCTATCGGTTAGAAACTACCCTAGAATGCAAAATGTTTTGTGGTCTTTAACAGTTCAATTCCTATCTTACTATTGGAAGCTATCTTATTTTGAGTGATTACTTTACAGGTGCTCTTGCTGTGCAATCCATAGTGCACTCCAATGAGGCTGCAAATATGTTTAGAAGGTTAATGGTGGAACTTGGAATACCTTGTTGCACGATTAAGAATTACTGGGGTATAAAATTGGAGCATTTCATGTGGTGAGAAGCCTAAAGTCTCAATTGATTTATTTCATGAACCTCTTTCAAACCAATGAAATCCCTTCAGGTTTAGATTTAGAATCACCACTTGCTTAGTTATTCTGCTCAATATACCTGTGGTTGATCAACCTGATTTTCAGATCCTTTTTCTTTTCAGTAGACTTGTTATGGATAATGATTTATTGCATTTCCTCGGAGAAAGGCATATTCTTGCTGCTCATTACATTCTTTGCCAAGTCATTGACTTTAATTTTCTTTTGATGTTATGGAAAAACTTGGGTTTACAAAATTCCATGCGTCTTGGATTCACTGTTGAAGGAGTTTTTTTAGGAATAATAAATTATTCTGCTTCAACAATATTCAAGCATTGGTGGCTGGATTGGTACATGAACTGTGATTTCCAGTATTCACGATGAAACAGGATAGGTTGTCCCATTGCAAAATGGGTTTTATGCTTCCGCAACAGAACGCCTATCAATTCTTTTGCAGGTTTGTTGATTTGCCATTCTTATGTTCTCACACTATTTCCTTTTCTACCTCCATTTGTTGGCTAGTCGCCCTATTGGTTGGCAGGGGTGATAAGGGGCCTTTTTCTATTTTCCTGAAACTGAAAGATAAAAGAAAAATATATTATAAACCAAAGTTTTGTTATTTGGTGTTTTAAAATAGAAAACCATGTTACTGCAATAAGGGAAAACCATAGGTTTTTCTTTGTTCGATCATCTATTTTTCAAGATGCAAACTTTTAGCATACAAAAAATAAAAGAAACTAAAAATCAAAAACAAAAATAATACTAAACATGAGATTCCTGTGGTAGATCTTATATCATTTTCTTACAGGATATTTCACTTCACTAGTACAAACTAACTTCCTTGTGGCAATCTTTCTCGTTTCAGGTTAATATTTAACAATAGCATGCCTCGTTTCTGGATTTTCATAAACTATTTTAGCTTGTTAATGCCCATTTTCATTGTTTTGGTACAAGGTTAGATGAGTTGCAAGAAACAGGAGTGGCAAGAAGAGAAGATGTAAATCCAATGAGAAAGGAAAATATGATTTTTGTGCAGGTGATTTCCTGACCAATTCAAGTCAGAAGAGTTTCAAGTTAGAACATGCTAACAAGTGGTTCTGTAAAATATTAGGTTTATTTTTTGCTGTCAGATGATAATTGCTTGATTGGAGTGTAAATGTTACAGTAAACAATTAAATTAAGAAGAGATCATTTTGAGATTAAATGCAAATGGTGGTTATTGATTATCGCATAGACCCTTCCTCCAAAAAAAAGGGAAAAAAAAGACTACATATGATATTCACAGGAATATCTATTTATGGCATGAAGGAATGCTCATAAGTATATGGTGTATACAAAATAAAAGAAAAAAATAGTGATCAAAAGGAAATATGGACTAGAAAAACAAAGGAGGGGAAAAACTCTTTGACTTACAAGGACAACCTCCCCTCACTAAAAGACCAAAAGAAACTTAACTAAACAATAAACACAGCATCCATTATAATGCCCTTCCTGAGAAAGAAGAAGAAGACACCTGAAAATGTCACAAGTTAATTGCTTCTATCATATATAGAATTAAAGGTCATAGTAGCATATGAGGTAGCCATCCCCGATGACGAAGATGAATTGTCATTGTCCGGCTTAGTTAAACCGGTAGATCCTGTAGTAGATGAGACCTTAGCTTTCTTTCCTTTGTCACTACCTCTGAAAGCTATGAACTCAGCAAGCAGTCCAGGTTTTGATATTTTATAGTCATTCACATCTATCTCGCCCGTTAGCATCTTAACCACAGTGGACATTGTTGGTCTGAGCTTTGGTATGTCTTGGGTGCAAAGAAGACCAATCTTCATGTATTTGCAAGCTTCTTCAGTGTCATAATCTCCATTCAATAATGGATCAATCAAAGTCGCCAGTTCTCCCTTCTCATGCGATTCCCATACCTGCAATTATCATATTTCCTTAATAATAATCTCTTACTTTTCGACCGAGACAATCAGAAAGAAAGATGATTTTGGAGCCCATTAAATCATACATTTGATAGAAGAAAGTTCGACAAGGTGTTCATAACTTGAACTTGCAAGTCTTTGCATAGAAAGAGAATATTGATAACTAAGAACTTAACACAGTATATGATGTAATTGAATGTAATGTGATATAATCAAATGAACTCTTAGGATATATACACTTGGTACACGTAATCAAACATAATTCATTTTTGATTTAATTTTTAAACTAAAAATTAATCTAATTTCATCAAGTTATATTTCATTACAGCATATAAGAAACTTAGCCTTTGTTCATTGCTTTCATACTTTTCTGGAATTATAGAGGTCTGTCTTATCTCACAACTACCCTTTTAAGATCACTGGTAGTATAAAATATACTCCCACAAATTCATAACTTCCCCCATCCTTTATCAATCCACCTGAGGACACCTCACTTAAAAAAAAAAGAGAAAAAAAAGATTAAAATCAGAGATAAAAGATGATGAAACATTGATCGACCCAGGTAGACCACGAGGCATACGCTTCTCATATGGTACCAATACCCCAAATCTGAAGTCAGTTGAATGGAAGCTTTATACGGAGATAAGCTTTATATGCAATTGAAAAGTTCAACCTATTGCGGTATGTAGTCAGGAGTATACAAAAACAAAAGTTTTCTCTTAAATGTTACCAGAAGCTATATTGCAAAATCAATCTCTAAACGTAGGATTGCAGGAAAAGTCTAGTAAATCTGCTGGTCTATTTATTTCACACCTACACCAGGAGATTTTTCTCAAAGGAAAAGATGATGCTGGCCAAGACTTCTATATAATGAACCATTCTTGAAGGTCAGAAGAAAGGAAGTTTGCACCTTAACAACAAATGAAGGATCAGATTTATTCAACTGCAGGGAGAAGAATGGAAAGAGTCTCTACTAAGACAGGGAGATAGAACTGCAAGGTACAGGGAGATAGACTGCAAGGTAAAGACTGATGGAGAATTGACTGGTAATGAGGCCAATGAAACTATTTTATCCCTCAAACAATTGTACTAAAATAAAGACCTCTAATTCTTAATAATATGAGCATTTCTTTCCAGAGAAATACCAAACATACAGCATAAATTGCATAATCCTACAATACATAAGCATCTTTCCTGCTATCAAAAGCTTTACACATACTCCATCTAGTGTTTCCACACACTCAATTCTCCTCAGAATTACCAATGGGGCAATTTGTGAGAATAATACCTACTCCCTTATCAGCATGTAACACGTCACCTGGAGGCAAAACTTTATCAGGTCTCTTTGTGTGCAACAAGAAAATTATTAGCATTAATCCGTCAAAGAATCAAGAACCAAATGAGAGCTTCTCATTTAGCTCAAACTTTAACCTTTCAAATTTTGATTTGCTAAAAGAATAATAATTAAAACATAAAAAAGAGGAGTAAAAATAGATAAAAAGAAATGTTAGAGAAACAACTTGAAGATAAGCCCATTAAACAACACTTCTGAGAGTAGACAAAAAGGAAAAAAAAAAAAAAGAAGAAGAAAAGAAAGACACAGGAAAAGTAGAAAAGTTAGAGAAAAATATTGTTGCTGTTCCACAATGATGCTGAGGGCTACCACATACTAAACACCGTTGGACCACTTGACATTGATATCCTTTCAATTTATGCTTTCCACATTTCTAGGAAACATGTTTACATGGCTCTGATTTATCAATTTAATTTCGAGATATCTTTCTTACCAATAAAATGAACACTTAGAAGTGGGAAATCAATCCCCCATTTCAAAATACCAGAGCCAGTATTCAGTTAGAAACCTACAAACAGGCTCATCAAGGGGATTCACCGGTATCTTTTGCATGCATGTGCAAAATGATTATCTTTATCACCTCCTTTCACCACAAAACATACGTTTTTATCTCAGTAATGAGCACCATTACGAGATTAAAATATAGTGAACTTAAAAAATCCATACCCGTTCAAGAAGATATTGCTCTTCTGGGGGTAACCGCCTGTTCGTATTGGACCTACCACAAACAATTTCCAGGATTAGAACACCAAAACTGTATAAATCTGCTTTCCTTGTCAGCTGTCCTCGAATAGCATATTCAGGTGCCAAATAACCTCTACAAAATCAAAAAGGAAAATCTGGTTAAATTGAAAAAAAAAAATCCATATTATTCTGTACCATTCAAACATCATATCATGTCAGCAAGTAGTCAAAAAAATCACATTTTGATGATCCTGATGATATGTTATCACAGATTTCAGACTGATTTTTAAGAAAACTGAAGGGCTAAACATCAAACATGAGAATATGAAAGTAACTAAAAGCCAAGTGTAATACCAGCCAACACATCATCTCTAAGAAGGAAAGGAAGGATCAATATCATATGGTCTCAGCTTAAAGATGGTAAAGGTTACCTTCTTGATTGATTTAAAGTTATTAGATACGCTCTGATTCTGAGGGGACCTCAACCAATGAAACTTACCCTTCTTGAATAAAATAGAGTTTGCAAACAGAATACTAGTGCAATAGACAGTTCTAGTATGTTATACCAAACTATACAAGTTGCAATTGATTTTAGAACCATCAAGTATAATACAATCTTGCATCTGTAAGCAAACTTTAATGGATTCCATGCACACTTGAACAGGTGTGGTAGAACATATAAACTTACGCAGTTCCAGCAACACGTGTGCTTATATGGGTCATATTGGGTGGGAAAAGCTTTGCAAGACCAAAATCTGAAATTTTGGCCATCAGATTTTCATCAAGGAGGATATTGCTTGCTTTGATGTCCCTATGAACAATATGCGGACTGACTTCTTCATGAAGAAATGCAAGCCCCTGCGCAACACCTATGCATATTTTACGCCTTGTAGGCCAACTGAATTGGATGCTGCTATGACCTCCACCTTAAAGGCAAAGAGAAAATGATTATTCCCTCGAAATTGATAAATTCAAATGAAGAATAAAAAGGTGGATTTACCAAGAAGAGTTTGTGCAAGGCTGTTATTCTTGAGATAGCCATAGACCAAAATCCTATGGTCTTCTTCAACACAACAACCATACAACTTAACCAGGTTTTCATGTTCTATATCTGCAATTAATTTTATTTCTGTCAAGAATTCCCGCAACCCTTGTCTTGAGTCAGCTGATAGTACCTTTATAGCCGCGACCGAGCCATCTTTGAGCACTCCCTGTATATTTCAAGAAAATTTTATTAAGCATTTGCATTTAAATCAAGAAAACAGTCTGCTAATCGCCACAACTCATGGAATCACCTTGTAGACAGAACCAAAACCTCCCTCTCCAACTTTATTGGCAGGATTAAAATTTTCAGTTGCTATTCGCAATTCTTTGTAAGTGTACAAGTTTGTATTCTGAACACTTGAAACAACTGCACCACGTAAACTCATTAGAATCTTCAGCATATGGAAGAGGAAAAGGAAATTAGAGAATAATAGAATTAGGAAGCTTATGTAACTATTTCTCCATTCAATTCAGTCATCTAAACTGCTATAGTGCTATAAACAGGTCCTAGCAGAAATCATATCATTAAATTTATCCTCCAATGCCCACATAATTTATCAATGGCCTTAGCTAATAGAACAAGAAAGTCCATATGCAAATGCAAACCTTCATCAACTTCTGTAGCACGTTTAGGCGGGCGAGATCCCTTCTTTTTGAAAAACGAAGGGAAACAAGTCATCACCAGAACGTTTATCCAAATGAATATCTCCAATGGTAGTTGTTGTACCTTTTCCTGCAAAACTAGACGATAAACATGTAGTCATGGAACCCAAATACCTCATAAAATGAGCTATTTTTGCTTTTCCAGAACTTGTTCAACAGTAACAAAAAGTTTGGAAGGGAAATGTAAAAAATCAATTTGTCAACCAAATAAGATGCTGATGCCAGCAATGGATAGTTTATTTTTATGCACTTCCATTAATAGCCCAAAATGCTATTCTCATATGCATTCATATTTATGCAATGATGGATATGCATTTTTTCCCCATAAAATCCTTTCCACTGCCTAAAACCTGAGCTAACGAACACACAAATGGGTCACATTTCTTCAAAGGATATGCGTTCATAAACGGAAAAGGTTCACATCAGGGCCCTCACGCTATGGATATTACCATTTTAACAATCTGAAGAAAATGAAAAGAAAAGGCAAAAGAGGCCAGGAAGCAGAACACATGGCAAAGTAATTAGATAAAACAAATAGCAAATCAAATAACTTCTGCATAGCCAAAATATTTAATTCCAAGTGTAGAGTACATAAAACACAAAACTGAAATAGTGAAAGTAATAATTTTCAACGAGCTGCAGAGGCAAATATAATGGACATATAAATATTGTACTAAATTCTAAATTAAGTGCAAGAATAAAATCAAAAATTAAGAATTCCCCCACTAACAACAGATCCTTCAAACACCCAAAAGATAAATGATGACAGAAATTGGAAAATATCACAGCTCCTGAACTGAATCAACAGTTAAAGTTGGACACAGATTTCGCCCAACAGATTTTAAAACAGAAAAAGAAATTACAATACACTATAAGATAAGCGAAACCCATAATTACCTTCTTTAGCAGATATTGAAATGTCAAATTGTACACAGTAACACAAGAAACAATAGAGAGAGAAAGCAAAGAAACTCTCTTTGATCGCAATGGGAAACTCAGGAAAAGAAAATAAATTTTTAATGCAGTGTTAACGCAAAAGCGAAGAAAATAAAAGGCGCAAGGTCTTTCTTTGCTTTAGTTAATACGTTGACTTTTCCATTTTATTTGTTTATTCAGCAAAATGGTTCAAACAAATAGAGAAGCCCATATTTTATTTCCATTGCTTTTCTTTTCTGCTCAAAAAATTTCTTAGAAACCAAACAACAGCACAAATTGAAACTACCTTTGACCTCTGATAGTGTTCCCAGCTGGCAATCAGGTCACTTCCTTTAATATGCAGTAACATATGCAGGTAAAAGCAGCAGAGAGAAAGAGAAGGGAAAGCTGCGGAATTGCTTATATCACAATAGTTAATAAATATACTAAAGACCAAGGTACTCAGTTACATTGCAATTCTTTTATACAGTGCCTTAATCTTAAATTGAGTAGATGGGAAAAGGTAATATATCAGATACCTCCCTTGAAATTTTCTTTAATGTCACCATCATCCATGCACTCTTCTGACTTGTCAAATGGTAGCAGCCACCGTCAGTTTAGTCTAATGGATGAATCTTCCACGGTTTTGCTAATATATATTTTTTCTTATTATCTGATTATAAATTTTATTTAGATGGGTTCTGAGTCCATCTAGATGGAATAATTATTGTCAATTTTCTTTATTTTTAATTTCCAAATTTTATTTTTTATCAATTAAAGAAATTAAATGGAATTTTCATCAAAAGGTGGAAATAAAGATAAAGAAAAAACAGATCCTGAAGGAAAAATGTCAAATTCTTAATTTTCAATGCCAAAAGAACTCTTACCTTTTCACTATGATTGTCGTCCTTTTCCCTTGATTTGATTGGATAACTGTTGTCCTTTTTCCCAAGTGGAAATATTAAGTTTTTGGTCTGGATGTAAATTAAAGAAAACACAATTAAATAAAAATTGAACTACCCACTGCCAACCTAAATCCACAACGAGTATAACTTTTGTTGAAGTTGTTAATCAGACGATTGGAATTGCATTATCAACCACATTTACCGTGAAGCGAATCGTTGTCCTGATCGGTTTGCTTACTTTGCTCGAGCAACAAGCACCTTTTTGTTCCCATGTTCTCTTGGAGCATTCGACGGGTTCAAAAAATAGTTTTGGCATAACTGTGGTAAAATAACTGTAATGCCCTTAAACAGTTTAAACAATTTATTTTATTGATATGACAAACGTTATGAGTTTCAACTAATCGGATTTTTGCGAGGACCGGCGCCGGCAATGTACATGGTGGCCACAAAAGGAACCAATTAAGAAACTTGCTCTTTATATATTAAAATGATCAAAATTTTATGAGGGTCTAAGTTCTACTATCAATTTCTATAAATTTTATCAATTTCAATAAAGCCCCAAATTTATCAAAATCAAATCTAAATTTCAATCCATAGAAAATTATGAATTTAAGTTTATCTTGACAAGAATTATGTGGCTGAAATTGTAAAATCCAATCGAAAAACTCAAAAATAACAAAACTTGAATTTCTTAGTCCCAAGAGTAGAAACTCAACCAACCAAACGATGACCGGATATAGACTTTCCATAATCTAAATAGTTTGTCATTTTATTCTCGTTAAACGATGACTGGAGTTCGATCGGATAATTTGCCTCTATCGTAAGAAACAGATAAATGAGGAGATGAAGAAAAAAGTAGAATTTTCTCTCCTTTCTCAAACTATTTATAATCCAATTTGGTCCGACTTAAATTTAGTTTCAGTTTGAATTATAAAAATCTTAGTTTTTTTATTTTTTAGTGGTTTCACTTGTAGTATTAATTAGATTACATTGAGAAATAAATGTATTAATTGATTTTTATATAATTTCTTTAATCATTAGAAGACTTTTTATATCTATTGAAATAATGATGATCTAAACATAAGGCATATTTTTTGGAATTGAAATTCAATGCCTTAATTAATAATTAGCATATGTAATTAATTAATATCAAAATATTTAAAATCAATAGAATATAATTATAATATTTTTACTTACAAAGAACCATTATTCTATATAATAATAATATTAATTATCAATTATTTTACTGTTGTATTCCTATCAAATTTAATATTTTAAGTCAATTTAGTCCTTAAATTTATTTAAAATTTTTTAAAAGTCAAACTTTACTTTTTAGACTAATTTAGTGCTTCAACTTGTTTTAATCTTCACAAATTAATGGATTGATTAAATTTGAGAGGATTGACATTTATCCTTTTTTATTTTTCTAAAAATTTACATATTAAAATTTTTCAACACTTCATGTCGTAACTTAAGTCGTTAAACATGAGAAATGTATAGATTTCATACACGATAAATCGATAATAAATATCAGTTTTAAAATGTTCAAATTAGTACTTTTGAGTTTAAAAACAACCGTCAAAGTAAAGAAAGATAAAATATATTTTATATATCATTTTTTTCATATTTAATTAAATTTTAATAAATTATACAACTTGATGATAATTATAGTTTTAATAAATGGCTATAGAAAGATTATAACATTGTAAGTACATTAAAAAAAGAAATAAGGTATAAATTGATCCAAAATGTTAAAATTTATTTTTTTTCAATTAGTTTAAATAAGTTTAAAGTTAAATTGGCCAAAAATATTAAACCTTACTTTTTTTTTGTCAAGTTTTAAGCCAAATTAGCTTTAATTCTTATACTTCATCCATCCCAAAATATAAGTTATTTTTAGGTGGTTATTTTGCCCGAAAATATAAATCATTTTGAGTATTTTAAGAGGTAATAAATGATATTATTTTAATATTACCTTTATTTATATTAAATACAATAACAACCATTGGTTTTTAAAATAAACTTTATTATAATTTAGAATAATTAATTGCTATTTTAATATTGAGAAAATATTTTTGACTCATGCTGATTCAGAATCATAATACTTAAAATGATACTTTTATCCGGATTTAATATGTTAAATGCCACTTTCATCCTCACATAAAATTGATAGGTTTGACATGGACAGAGATTTAAAAAGTTGAATTTCAAATGTTTCTCTTTTATCATTTAATAACTATAGACAAAGCAGATGAGATTATCAATGCACATGTAGGACATTTATTTTATCTTTATCTCATCAATTAATAAATCATATTCTTCCAAATGTCTTAGTGAATTATGAGACATAAATAATCATATGCCACTTAATTTTCCTTTAATTTGATTTTTTTTAAGCTACAATTTTTTATATTTGGAATCAAATGAAATTAAAATATTCAAATTAAAATTAAATTAAGTAACAATTAAATAAGTCATATTTATTATACCTGAAAACGAATTCTACTTCAACATATAAATTTCATTGCGTTAGTAAGTGCATTAAAGAATAATTAAGCTATGAAATACATAAAAAATTGTGAATATTTTCTAAAATTTTGTGTGAATAAAGATCATTAAATTAGATGAATTAAAAATTTAAGCATGAAATAGAAAAATAAAAATTATTATGATAGGAAGTATATGTTAAATATGTATTGGAAATTTTATTACCAAACACGAAAATAAGTATTTTATTTATAGGTGAAGTGGCAAAATTGTGAATAAATGTTAAAAAAATTAAGTAACAAAGAATTGAACCAATGAATTTAATCACCATAATTGACCCTACAAGTCACTTTGTCACTGGGCTACCCTCTCTTGAGTTTACTTTATACTTTATTAAGTCATATTTAATAGTAAGTTAAATTGCATTGAAATCGAAATTTAATGAAATAATAATTAAATAAATCACAATTGATCGCACTTGAATCAATTTTCTAATTCAAATTAAATTAAGCTAAACAATCATTGATTATGTCACACTTGAGAGTTATAATTCAAATGACATACAAGCACACATTTTCGCATGAATATAAATAAAATATCATATTCAATCATTGTATAAATCATTTTGACACTTATTATGTATTTTTTTATGATAAGTCCATAGAACTTTCTCCGCATATAAATTTTAATGTATATAAATAAAGACAAAAAAATTGAATGGTTAATTTACACTCTATTAAATCATATTTAAAAATCAAATTAAATTAAAATATCTAAACTAAAGTTAAATGAAATAATAATTGAGAAAGTCACAATTGAATCAAATTAGTTAGACGTTCTCTGTATATAAATTTTAATCTATATAGATAGAGGCAATAACTTAAATGGTTAATTTGCACTTTATTAAATCATATTTAAAATCAAATTAAATTAAAATATGTAAACTGAAGTTAAATGAAGTACCAATTGAATAGTCACACTTGAACTAAATTAATTAGATAATCTAATTTAAATTAAATTAGGTTACAGATAAAATTAAATTAAAGTAAAATTTTCTAATTGAAATTAAATCAACCAGTGATTGATGAAGTCATCCTTAGAACTCAATTAAATTAAGATGATAAAATTGAAATGAGATTAAATAACAATTAGTTAAAATTGCACTTGCTCACACAATAATTAAATTAAATTTAGTCATTTTAAAAATTTTTCGATTAGGCATGAACAATGGTAGGATCCATATTTTGGTTAAAATTTTTATATAGAGTTTAGACTTAAAAATTTTATTAAAAGAATTCAGATGCTAGGATTTTGTATCCTCTCAAATAAATCAAAAGGATATTGATATATAATTGTCACGACCCAAAACCAAGGGCCGGACCGGCACTAGGGCCTAGGTAAGTTTAAGGCTCCCGAAGCCTCTAGTAAGCTTAAATTACCAAAATCCATTCCAATTATCATTTGACTATCAGAATAGTAAGCTCATATTATGACAGTATTCATTCAATAGTCAGACTTAACAGTTCTGACCCAGCCTTAGTATTAAATATTATTCGCAGCTCGGGCCCATATCCATATAATAAAAATATATTCTCATACAAATATTTATTTATCATAATATGATCAAACTATTCTTATCATACAGTCTCCAAATAGTCATAAAACACTCAACAATTTATTTATAATCACATGATAATTCTTTTACAAGCCAGTATTTATTTAAATATACTAACTGCGGAGTTAACTAAAATGTACAGAGTATTCCAAATATTAACAGAGAGTTTATACTAACATGAGCAATCATCTGCGAAGAAGGAAGCAGAGTTTTATAAACCAACAGTACTCTTATTTCCTGAAAAATATTTATGAAAGGGGGTGAGTTTCACTAAAATCAGTGAATAATAATAAATAATGCAAATCCATACATTCAAACAGTATGCTTTCACAATATAATAAATGACATACTTCACAAGCACGTGTCATACAACAGCATCTTCAAACAAGTCATATTCAAATATTCACAGCATGTGAAAATTAATCAGCGATGTTACAAATCCACCTATTGGCCTCAGGCCAATTCCATAATAATAATATATATATACTAGGGAGCCGATCCCCCATACTAGGCCCACTGACCAATAGTGACATACGTCGTCCCAATTTCCACCCAGATACAAAAGTATATTATTTCACATCACAATTATTCACAAATATATTCAACACAATAAATGCAATATATGAATGTAATCAAGTGCGAAAATTATAAATTTAGAGAGCTGAGATATTATATATCAAATACTGAGATTATGAAACTGAGATATTATATTCGAAAAATGATAAATATCAGTATAGCAATAAGAAATGATTCACAATTATTTAAATAATATGAAGAATATATGAGATGCATATGAAGTGCATGTATGCAGGATGGTGTGCACCATTTATTATTACTCATAGTGACCGCAAAATAATACTCAGATCTGTCCTGGGTTCTAATTTGGAGGAGCGGTAGAGGAACTTGGTCAATCTAAGAAACACATATAATAAGAAAATATAATTCGTTACTGACTCCCTTAAGAATATTATTCTAATAATCCTTATTTTATTTTTTGACTAAACTTCTAATAATTCACTAACATTACTATTTACCAGCAATTAATTTATTTACTTATTTTGCATATAGTCTAGATATTAATTCTATTTACTTCATCACAAAATATATTTATTCAACTCACCACATGTATTTAATTAATTCTATCAAATATTCATCCTTATATTAATTACTATCAAAATACCTACTATAATTTATTTTCCATTTAATTAGACTCTAATAATCATTAATCGATCTAACTCCAAAATTATAGCTTAATATTAATAATAATAATTCTATCTAATTAGAATCTCCAAATATAATTCGTTAACAATTTCACTAAAATTCCACTTAACGCTCAAAACGATCGTATTAACCTAATTTAATTCATAATTGATTAATTTCTCAATAAACCATTAATAATATAATACTTTGACTTAATATATATAAAAATCCATTTTTCCACATTAATTCCTTTAATCACCCAAATAATTAGTTCTACCTTTTAATATACTCCATTTATTAAAAATCCTTTAAATATGTCCATTAATCCTACAATTACTCTTTAATTACCCAAATCATCAATAAATTTATTTTATCTAATTTCT